>JAHZNA010002638.1:4731-15702 GCA_027743935.1 Sinodicranocentrus sp. ZH6
GAAGAGGAAAGGAAAAGGATGGAGAGGAATGGAAAAAGGGGGAAGGGAGGGAAATAATAATAATGTTAAAGGGGGAGTAATACTGTCAGGAAATGAGTTTTTTTATATACATATATACATATATCGTTTGTTGTTGGTTTGTTGTCGTTGGGGCTTTTTTTTATTTGTATAATAAATGTACATAAGATATATACCTAACTATATGCATATAACGGACGTACTCCATTCCACTTTAACTACTACTACTGATACTTATAAAAATCTTGAGAAAACCTGATAGTGCTTCATTCTTGTGAGTTGCATCCATCTTTTGAGCTTTAATACTCAAAGTGATGGATTTTAAAGGTATATTCTGCCAATGGAGGGCTAGCCCTTGATATAAATTTACTGTTTTCAAAGACAACTCTGTTAAAGTTTTGGGCAATTCTTGGAATGTAGGATTTTCGACATTTGCTTCTGGCTTTTGTAATGCTTTCACAACAAATGTGTGTAGTCGCGGCCCTGCCCTATTGGAAAACTCTATAAGCCATGGAAAAACATTTAAGCCTAAATAATCTATTTTCAGGGCTTCCAATCTGTGAAGTAAATCCGAGGCAGCTAATTTCTCAAATATTGCCATGTCTTCAATTTTATTAAAGAGGTTATCCCTTTTCCGTTTTAGGTAGTCAGGGGAATGTATTGAAATGGAGAGGGTTTTGAGGTTTGGGAAATAGGAGAAAATTGTGAAAAACTCGTTGATGACGTTACTATCGAAAGCGATGAAAAGATGAAAAACTTCCCTTCCCAGGAGGTGCAAGTGGGATTCAAAGTTTTCAATTGTATACAGCTCCGTCCTAAAAATACCAAGTTGTCGAAAGGGGAAAGGATTCTTAAACTGATTTCCGATTTCCGACAGGTGCACCCCAAGGTTTGTATCATTCCTTTTGGAGCCGACCCCATGCTTAAAAGTGAAACGGGGAGCGGGCACAACACAGCTGTCAATAATTTCTCTCCAGGTGGAACAAACTTGACGACATTGCAAAAGCTCTGTCGGCCCTAGATATTGTTGAATGAGAGGAATAACCTAGAAATAAGGAGAATGAATGTTGTTTCATGACTTTTGGAGCCGACCCCATGCTTAAAAGTGAAACGGGGAGCGGGCACAACACAGCTGTCAATAATTTCTCTCCAGGTGGAACAAACTTGACGACATTGCAAAAGCTCTTGCGGCCCTAGATATTGTTGAATGAGAGGAATAACCTGGAAATAAAGAGAATGAGTGTTGTTTCATGTTTTCCAACTTGAACAAATATATTGTTGAATACCTCAGCTAAGAGAAGTGTGACAATGTCAACTTTACACAAAACGACCCTAGCCCAGGTTGGGTTTAGTTTGTAGCAGTTCAAAAGGTCATTTGGATAGAGGTCATACGAGAAAAGTATTTGCTCCCAGATCTGAAATAATAGGAAATTGATAATGAGCAATAGATAGAAGAAACAAAATTCAAGATCAAATGATGTAAAATTACCTCGTCAGGAAGCCAAGGGATTTCCATTTGTAAATTCTCTATCCTATTCCACCCGAGTTTTTTATGCTCCACAAATTTCCCGTTAGTTGACATGATCAAGCTGATATGAAATGGAGTGAAAGTTTCAAATAAATATGAGGTCTCAGCTGCACATCATTCCAAAGGAGAAATCACAACTATATGAGGATATGGAAGGAGTTCAGTCTTTGCAATATATTCAACTATATTCTGCACTCAAGGTTATTCTCATCCCTTCCATGCATACATACATAAGCTGATTTATAATCGTGTAAAGAAAGCCTGCTGAAGGATATATTACACGTCCTTTCTATTTCCCGCTAGTGATAGCTGAGCTAATAGTAGGCTCTGCTTTCCCCCCTTTTCTCACTTTCTCTCTCTCTCTTGTCTTTTTTTTACTTTCTGCTGTGGTATTACTGATTGTGGTTGGCAATGCATTTCCCTCGTGGATTTTGTTGTGATTCGGAATGTGCTTGAGATATTTAATAAACTTTAATTTTACCAGCACATAACTTTTAATCATAAATTCAGGGACAATTACAATTAAATTACTACGTAAATGATTATTATATTATTTATATAATTATATAATGATCTTACTAGTATATTATGTTTAATTATTATAAGTCAAATTTATAAGACGACTACTAAACTGCAGCTATAATTTAAAAAATTGTCACAGACTTAATAACTATTGTACAGCAATTTTTAAGATACATTTAAAATGTACACATGAATATTATGGATTTACAAGTAATACAGCATTAGTCACATTGATCATCAACACTTCTAAATAATTAATGGGGGTTTCTTCGCTCAAAATAAAAAGGGTTCCTATCCTCACAGGTAATATCCGTTGTGCTCTCCATCTCAACGTATACCAATAATTCTTGTGGGACCTATTGTAGCTGTGAAATGCTCCTTGTTTCTTCATCAAAATGAGACCACTATAATGACAAATTTCTACGGCATATGGTATAATAAAGACAATAATAAGAATCGCCATGCAAGCTAATATTGTCAATAAAACTGACACAACTATGGGGATTTTCCCCCAGCACTTGATCGATACCCAAACTGTGATTGTGACAATAACTTGCAAGCAAGCGAGGCAGAGAAGAAAGGAATTTCTAAAGCCTTCATCTCCCACTTTGAAAAGGATTCTTAGATAGGTGTACAAACGAAGACAATTTCTTTCTGAGAGGTTCTCCTCATCCAAAGTTTTTAAACATGCAACCACCGTCAATATGAATGATACCAATACAAACATGAGAGTCATAGCAAACCGCACAAACTCTATGACACAAATATATGAAAGAAAAAGGCGGATTATGCATAGAAAAATTATCCCTTCAATGCTTCGCTCATATCGGGAGGGCAACATAAACTCGAAAATAAAGTAAAAGGGATCCAGCTCTACGAAAACGCTGACAATTGGGAAAATGGGTAAGGCAAAAATTATGACAATATTAGCTACTATTATGAGAAATCCTAGGTGGTCTCTTTGAAAGGGCGTAGTTCTAAAATCTGAAAAGTAGTTCAAATATTTGAATACCTTTAAAAAATAATTTAAATGATTGAAAATCACTCGTTAAACTTACATTCCCGTTCCAGTTCAAAAATGTTGTTGAATACAGAAATGGTTTCTGGTGCAAATTTGATCCACACCAAATACGTTCCCCATTCAAAGAAGGATGCTGTGCCAAGAAATGCAAAAATCAGAATGTTTACCACTGAGATGATTTCTTGAGGACGAAATAACTCCAAAATAAGGATAAAGACACATGAGCCAAATCCTATTAAAAGGGTTATCACAATGACTGCAGTTAACCATGGCATATATTTACAGCGGAAATAACGGGATAGGTGAACACTTAAGTGGGAATTTGTCGCTGAGATTTCAATAGGACATGGGTAAAAAATATCAAAAATTGCTTTCTGAAGGGAAATCCCTTGACAAAGCAACGACGTTGAGACTACGTTACGAGGAGGATGGACCAAATCCATGATTAACTGTGCGATTTGAAATTGGTTAAAGAGGATTTTACGATTGCTTGTGCTTCTCAAGAAAGAGGGGAATGTTATGGGGAAAAAATATGGAGCAGAGAAGCGTCAGGAAATATGGATTTTCTTTTAGCTTTAAATATTTTAGTTTTTAAAAAACCAATAGAATAAGGATTCATAGCTTCTTGGGAAAACATTATATCGTAGTTCAGTATGGAGTACCTAACGATAAGTTTCGAGAAGGCGAATACAATTGTTGCTTTCTAGGTTAGCTTATGGCGAGTCATTTAAATAAAAAATAATGTCATGAAGTACCTGAAAATCCAATGAGGTTGCCAATGTTGAGGTGAAGCGCATTTGCGGGTAATAAGTAATGTTAGTGTATTGTATTCTGATAAGTGTCCATGCTAGAATTCTCTTATTAAATGTCAAACTATCAGAATATGTTAGCAGTTGACACATTTCATATTTTTTTTCCAAAGCATACATTTGCTTTATCATGCATGGTTTACTGAGCCTAGAAGTTCCAGATTTATTGATTCTTAGCTTCTGGAAAAAAAATACAATGTAAATCTTCACTCAAGGTTGTTCTCTCATGTTTGATCCATATTGATTTGTGTTATTATAATGTCTGTGTGTATAAAGCCACATGTTTTTTATCAGATTTGATAGCTATAGTTAGTTAAATAAATTGAATCGAAAACAGAAATGTAGTCATCTCAATTCCAAAAAATGACTTCCTCAGCTAAAATATTTAATTAAAGCGATTCATTTGAATACATTTAACCTCCAATAATGTAACAAGTTATCATTCTTTATTTCATTAGCTTAAAAAGGACAAGAATCCTTAAAAACTATTGCATATTTGCTCTGCTAAACTGGCGAAAGGCGAATACTTAAAAAATGTGAAAAATCGAGCTCAGCCTATTCTCCTAGTGGCAGAGTGAATATGGAGGAGAAAAATCAATAGCTGACAACATAAAGCTCAGTTTTCACTCAGAAAGTTCAATAGAAACAAGTGGAGCTGCTTAATACTGGAGAAAATGCTGGATAAAGTATGTCTGATATATGTGTACATAGGCCAGCATTATAATATTATATTGTAAATTAATGTTTGAATATACTATATACACATGGAAGGGAATGTAGGTCGGTAGAATAACGTCGAGTGCAGAATATATTTTTGCAAGGATTGAACTTCTTTTTCTGAGTGCAGCAGATCACTCCTCATATTTACTTACAACTTTAATTTTATTTCAGCTTGATCATGGCATATCACAGAAAAACTTTCGAACCGAGCAAAGTCAAACCGAATAGGATAAGTTTGGAAATGGAAATTCCTTGGCTGCCTGACGAGGTAATTTAAAACCATTCAATGTTTTGCATTTATTTTTGTCTTGACGTTTTTTAAATCTAATTTTCAATACTTCAGATCTGTGAGGAAATATTCTTCTCATATGACCTCTACCCAACTGACATTTTGAACTGCTACAAGCTAAACTGAAACTGGGCTAGGATCATTTTAAGCAAACGTGACCACATTACAGTTCTTTTAGCTGGGGTAAAAATAATATTATTGTTCAAGTTTAAAAACACCTTCAATATTAATTAATTGTCCCTTTATATCTAGGTAATCCCCATCATTACCCAATATTTAGAAATGTCAGAACTTATGCAATGTCGTCAAGTTTGTCACCAGTGGAGGGAAGTTATTGACAGTTGTGGTGTTTTGTGTTAGAGAGTTTGTCCCCCTCAGGGGTAATATTCTACTTGAGTTATTCCGTCCGGAAATTGAGAATCATTTTGTAAACCCTTTTCCCTTTCGAGAGGTTTGCTTCAACCTGAGGGAATTATTTATGATGGAAAACTTTAAAATTCTTCTAGACCAGTTTGGAAGACAAGTATTTAATCTGTTTATCTTCGTCGATGAGATCGTTCTTGACAAGTTTTTCTTACTTCTCCAGCATTTCCCAAATCTCAAAACCCTTTTAATCGTATGGGATATGAACTACTACAAACAAAACCAAATTGATAAAAACTTGGTTAAAATTGAAGAAAAATCAATCTCAAAGTTTGCTCAAGTGGCAGACTCGGACTTAAAAATACTTGAAAATTTTGCCGCCCTCAAATTTAGTTATTACGGCGTAAATGCTTTTTCATTGCTAAACCAGCTTTCCAGGAGGGCGGGGTCCAGGCTTCACACATTAGTTGTGGACGTGTCAAATTCTCCTTGAATTGTCGAAAGCCCTACATTCATTCTAATGATTCAGATTCAGAAAGTGATTCTAAGAACATTCTAGATCTTTTTGAAACATCTCGAATTTCTCGTAAGTTTTTACAAATCCTAAATATTTCTCAATACCTTCTTCACCCGAAGATATTTTCAAAAATAATGCAAGTATGCTGTAAAATCGAGGAACGTAAGAAAGGGATTGCAAGAAAGTTCTCAAATAAAAATCTCTTTGAGAGAATCTGCTTGTTTCTTCATCAAAATGAGACCACTATAATGACAAATTTCCACGGCATATGGTAAAATGAAGACAATAATCAGAATCCCCAGGCAAGCAAATATTGTCAAAAAAACTGACAAAAATATTGGCATTTTCCCCCAGCACTTGATCGAGATCCAAACTGTGCTTGTGACAATAAGTTGCAAGCAAGCGAGGCAGAGAAGAAAGCAATTTCTAAAACCTTCATCTCCCACTTTGAAAAGGATTCTTAGATAGGTGTATAAACGAAGACATTTTCTTTCTGAGAGGTTCTCCTCATCCAAAGTTTTTAAACATGCAACAACCGTCAATATGAATGATACCACTTCAAAGATGAGAATCAAACAGAACCGCAGAAACTCTACTGTACAAATATATGAAAGAAATAGCCGGATCATGTATGGAAAAATAATCCCTTCAATGCTCCGCTCATATCGGGAGGGCAATATAAACTCGAAAATAAAGTAAAAGGGATCCAGCTCTACGAAAACGCCGACAATTGGGAAAATAGGTAAGGCAAAAATTATGAGAATATTAGTTACTATGATGAGAAATCCTAGGTAGTCTCTTTGAAAGGGCGTGGTTCTAAAATCTGAAAAGTAGTTCAAATATTTGAATACGACTAAAAATAATTTAAATGATTGAAAATAACTGTTAAACTTACACTCCCGTTCCAGTTCATAAATTTTGTTGAATACAGGAATGGTTTCTGGTGCAAATTTGATCCACACCAAATACGTTCCCCATTCTATGAAGGAACTTGTGGCAAGAAATGCAAGAATCAATATGTTTACCACGGAGATGATTTCTTGAGGACGAAATAACTCCAAAATAAGGATAAAGACACATGAGCAGAATCCGATTAAAAGGGTTATCACAATGACTGCAGTTAACCATGGCATATATTTACAGCGGAAATAACGGGATAGGTGAACACTCAAGTGGGAATTTGTCGCTGAGATTTCAATAGGATATGGGTAAAGAAAACCAAAAATTATTTTATGAAGGGAAATCCCTTGACAAAGCAAAGACGTTGAGACTACGTTACAAGGAGGATGGACCAAATCCATGATTAACTGTGCGATTGGGCAGTGGTTTAAGAGGATTTTATGATTGCTTGTGCTTCTCAAGAAAGAGTGGAGTGTTATGGCGAAAAAAATATGGAGCAGAGAAGCCTCGGGAAATATGGATTTTCTTTTGGTTTTAAATATTTTAGTTTAAAAAAATCAATAAAAAAGAATTAGGATTCGTGGCTTCTTGGGAAAAACAGTATGCAGTTGTAGCTATTAATTAGTTTTGAGAAGGCGAATACAATTTTTGCTTGTTAGGTTAGCTTGGTGAGTACTTAAACTAAAAAATAATAATGCTATAGAGTACAAGAAAATCCAACAGGTAGCCAATGTTTAGGTGAAGCGCATTTGCGGGTAATGTAATAGGAATGTTAGTGTATGGAATTCTGATAAGTGTCCATGCTAGAATTCTCTTATTAAATGTCAAACTATCAAAATATGTTAGCAGTTGACACATTTCATATTTTTCTCCAAAGCATACATTTGCTTCATCATGCATGGTTTACTGAGCCTTTTCGAAGTTCCAGATATATTTATTCTTAGCTTCGGGAACAAAAAATACAATGTGAATCTTCACTCATGTTGGATTCCATGTGAGCAAGAATATTGATTTATGTTATTATAATGTGTGTGTGTATGTATAAGCCACATATATTTTGTCAGATTTGATTAAATAAATTTAATCAAATTCAGCAATGTAGTCATCTCAATTCCAGAAAATGACTTCCTCGCTAAAATATTAAATTCGAAAAATTCAATTAAACTCATCAAACCACCAAAAAATGCAACAAGTTATCATTCTTTATTTCACTAGCTTCGAAAGAACAAGAATCCCTAAAAACTATTGCATATTTGCTCTGCTAAAAAAGTGAAAGGCGAATAGTTAACACAGGTGAAAAAACAAACCTCTGCCTATTCTCCACTTTTTGGCTGAGCTGGTTTACGTAATAGGAGGAGTACAAAAGTCAAGTTCATTGCCACTCACAGACAGCCTTGCGACTGGAGAGAGAAAGAAAACAAGTGGCAGAGTGAATATGGAGGAGAAAAATCAATAGCTGACAACATACAGCTCAGCTTTCACTCACAAAGTTCAAAAGAACCAAGTGGAGCTGCTTAATACTGGAGAAAATGCTGGGGAAAGTATGACTGATATATGTGCACAGGCCAGCAATGTAATATTATATTGTAAATCAATATTTGAATATACGCATGGAAGGGAATGTAGGTTGGGAGAATAACGTGGAGTGCAGAATATATTTTATTATTTTAGCTGGGGTAACAATAATATTATTGTTCAAGTTTAAAAACACCTTCAATATTAATTAATTGTCCCTTTATATCTAGGTCATCAAGTTTGTCCCCCTCAGGGGTAATATTCTAGTTGAGTTATTCCTTCCGGAAATTCAGAATCTTTTTATAAACCCTTTTCCATTTCGAGAGGTTTGCTTCAACATGAGGAAATTATTTATGATGGAAAACTTTAAAATCCTTCTAGACCAGTTTGGAAGACAAGTATTTAATCTGTTTATGTTCGTCGATGAGATCGTTTTTGACAAGTTTTTCTTACTTTTCCAGCATTTCCCAAATCTCAAAACCCTTTCAATCGTAAGGGATATGAACTACTACAAACAAAACCAAATTGATAAAAACTGGTTAAAATTGAAGAAAAATCCATCTCAAAGTTTGCTCAAGTGGCAGACTCGGATTTAAAAATACTTGAGAATTTTGCCGCCCTCAAATTTAGTTATTACGGCGTAAATGCTTTTTCATTGCTAAACCAGCTTTCCAGAAGGGCGGGGTCCAGGCTTCACTTATTAGTTGTGGATGTGTCATATTCTCCTTGAATTGTCGAAAGCCCTACATTCATTAAATTGCCCAAAACGTTGGCAGAATTATCGTTACAAAATGTTAATTTACTACAAGGACTATCCCTCCAATGGGAAAATTTGACAATTTCAGCTGACAAAAATAGCTCGAAAGACAAGAGGGAAAAGTCATTGTCAGGATTTTTTCAGATTTTTAAAAATGTTCTACAAAATTGTTTCACAACGCTGGAACAATTTTCCTTTTTTTGTTCCGACCTCCCTTGTTTTGTAGACGAGAAGGTAAATGAGCATTGTAGTATATGCGTTTGTAACAAAATTTTTAACGATGAAGGGGATTCTAAGAACATTCTAGATCTTTTTGAAACATCTCGACTTCTTTAAAAATCCTAAATATTTCTCAATACTTTCTTCACCCGAAGATATGCTGTAAAATCGAGGAACGTAAGAAAGGGATTGCAAGGAAGTTCTGTAATAAAAATCTCTTTGAGAGAATCTGCTTGATTTAAAAATTACAAAACAGCGGAACTGTAGAATGTTGAAGATGAATCAGTAATTTCATTAGCTTTAAATTTTTCAGCTTAAAGTAAATAAACGAGTGGCTAAAGTGAAAAACTTTGTGGTTTTTGAGTCATTAATTAATTCATGTTGAGCATTTAATATATTGATATGGAAATGCTTATTTTCCCGCTAACATAAGAGGATAGAAGGAAGGTTGAAATGGAGAGGAGTTTTTACCAACAGCTATCTTTCTACGTTCATCTCTCAATTTAAATTCTTGTTTAAAGTGTTGCAACTATTTTTATTCAGTTTTTGTTCTTTTGTCGGGATTTGGGGATGATGCTGATTTTCGGATCGAAATTATTAATATNGGATGATGCTGATTTTCGGATTGAAATTATTAATATAGTAATTTAAATCCTTAAAATGATTTTAGTTATTTACCCTTTAGCTAAAGATTAAATGTTTTATTAAAGTGATTCATGTAAATTCTTTACACGTGAGATGCAGCAATTTATCTTTTTTCCTTTCATGAGCAAAAAGATAAAAATTCCCTAAAAAATGAATAAGTAAATATAATGGTTCAGGTATACTCATTCTCATTCACTGACAAGGAATCCTTTTTTAGTGTGTATGGAGTTAAGGCAAGTGACATATTATCCACTCTGGTCAAGTTTGCAGCGAAAATCACGAATCTAAACTCGGTCTTCCGAATTTCCGAGTCAAGTTCATTGCCGCTCACCAACAGCCTTGCGACTGGAAAGGGGAAAAACAAGTGGCAGAGTGAATGGGAAGGAGAAAAATCAATGGTTTAGTATATAAAGCTCAGCTTTCACTCGAAGAGCTCACCAAAGTACCAAGTAGAGCTGGTGGTTGCACATAAACTGGAGAAAATGTTGGAAAAAGTATGTCTGACATTAGTACACAGGCCTGCAATATAATAT
This sequence comes from Sinodicranocentrus sp. ZH6, assembly GCA_027743935.1. Classification (NCBI taxonomy): domain Eukaryota; kingdom Metazoa; phylum Arthropoda; class Collembola; order Entomobryomorpha; family Entomobryidae; genus Sinodicranocentrus; species Sinodicranocentrus sp. ZH6. The sequence continues at coordinate 15,088 of JAHZNA010002638.1, forward strand.
TGTAAATCAATAATTCAATATCCTATATACACATGGAAGGGAAATTAGGTCGGGAGAATAACGTCGAGTGCAGAACATAGCTGAATATATTTTTTGCAAGGATTGAACTCCTTTCATAGTAATGCATAGTTGTGCGTTTATTTTGTGGAATGGTGTGCAGCTTATCACTTGCAACTTTCACTTGCAACTTTCATTTTATTTCAGCTTGACCTTGGGAGCTACACAAGATGCAACAAGTTTTCAGAGCTTGAAAAACAAAGTTCCTTATGAGAGAAAGTAATGAGAAATATTCAATACTTTTAAAGAGTTGCAAGAAATTTGTAAAGTTTTCAAAACGTTGATATCCTCAGAGAGACCTCCAGAGTTGAAAATTTTGTTGCAAACACATTTCCTCGAAGGGTTTGTCACGTTCAACGTACAACAAACCTTCTTTTCAAAGCAAGGGAGTTTTTCACACAAAAATGAGAATTTTTCCAGCGTCCCGAAGCAATTTACTAAGATACTACTAGTAGTAGTTAATGTGGAATGGAGTACGAATAGTTATATGTATATTTAAGTTTATGAATGTACATATATCTTTTAGTTATGTATACGTGATATAAAAAAAAGTCATGC
>JAHZNA010002639.1:0-12899 GCA_027743935.1 Sinodicranocentrus sp. ZH6
GTCTGGTAGCATCTTATATAGCTATATCGCCTTAAAGTCGAAAGCTAAATAAAATATACGTAAAATAGCGATTATTTTGCGTATTAGTTTATGCCTCTCTCTTTGCCAAGCTAGCAAACATATTTACAATGTATTCATTATCATTTATAACTATGCTTTTGAATAACATTCACGTGTTTTTGGGGAGCACAAATTGTCAAAAAACATTTTGAGTAGTGGTGTGTATTAGCTTCATTTTGATAGATCATTTGCAATATGTAGCTGTAGAAGAACGAATTTCAAATTTGAAAACTAATTGGCCTTTGACCCCAAGTTGGTTATAATTTTAACTGGATAAATACATGGAAATTTTAAATCGCCTAAGTTCTATTCTGTGAGCCTTGAGCCAACAAAGACTTCTCGAACAGATAATCTATTGTAGCTGCCAAGCTGCATGATCAAAGGAAGAATAAAGCTTTGCTGTCACAGATATCCCCTCCAAACGAGGACCTCATTTGAATGCATCAAATAGAGAGATGGAAAAGCATAATAGAAAAAACAGTAAACAATGCAGTGCATATTGGTTTTCTTGATTCTTCTCGAATTCATTCTTGCTTTAATTGCGAATATTTTGTAGTGAAAGTAAATTGTGATATTGTTTTCATTTCCACTGGTTCACCACAAACCTAAAATGAAGAGGAGTAATTTGACTTGGCAGTTGAACAACTGCTTCATGTGTAACAATCCATATGATCAGAAGCCACTAATTAAGGAAGAGGATGAGAAAAGTCAAAGTGGGAGCCCTCTTTGTGACTTCAAAAGGGGGTTTAGTCTCTTCTGCAAAATATTGAATGATGTTCATAGTTGTGATAGTGAACTGTTAACTAAGTTTGCGGAATCTTATGAGAATGTGGAAATCGCGAAGGAAGTTGACCTTGTCATGGGGGCAAGGGCTAAATCTGGGGTGTTTGAATTGCCTTGTTGTTCCTTGTGCTTTGATACTCTGGTCACTATTTTGGGATTACAGAAGGCAATAGAGGAGAGCCAGGTAAGTATATATGGGATTATTTAATTGTCCACTATTTATGAATAAAAGATTAATTAGAAATTAAATTATGCCCAGCAAGAGTGAGTGGTTAGAATTTACACACAAAATGTTTTCTGTATGGTGTTGGGTGGGTGTGGGCAATAAAATGTGAAGGAAAGTTGATGAATAACTATTTTTGTTTTCCTTCTTTCGTTTTTTCAGGCGTCACAACTTGAGCATGTGAAGAATTTAAAGGGAGTATTAAAATTATCCAGTGATTCAGCGAATGATATTAGCTACATTGAGGAAGATTTCTGGGCGACAATACGACGCCAGTTGGTTGCCTGTATGATTATTAGAAAATTATAAATATTTAGCTTTACTTAATTCTTCATGGGTAAAACTTTGATTCTTTTTAAATAGGCTTAACACCAGCAACTTCTTTTTCTGGCGGGGATAACGATGACACTAATGAACTTCCATGTCTGGAAGACAGTGATAATGATGAGTGCCCGATTCCAACACCATCGTCATCAATTTATGCTTCCGTTTAATGCATCTAAGGACCCTCTTGACACTAATTTACCTGGACCAAAAGTCATCAAGAATTTATCCGTTAAAAGTAAAGAAGATAGAGGAGAACCTTCGCTAAAAAGAAAACGGCGTTATGATAACATTAGACAGGAAAATGAGCGAACTTCTTTCAAACCAAGAATTGCAAAATCCACTGTGAAACCTTGCTCAGTTCATTTGGAAAAAATAGATCTCACTCACATTGACGAAGTTCGAGTTAATCTACCTGTAATTAGAAATGAAGCTTTTAGAGCCCAAGTGCAAGAGCCCCACCATGACCCGACAAATAAGTGGAATACCATTGAAGAGTATGTCGCTGTGGATGATGAGCCCACAACGGGGATCATCTCCCAAATGTCTGTTATTGATGCTTGTGTTGCAGCTGTCAGAGAACCATACACCGAGAAAAAGAAGAAGGAAACTGTTACAATATTGGAAAAGTTCGAGTGTAGGCAGTGTGGTACGTATGACGACAAATGCTTTACGAATCAGAGTTTATGTTATATCATTTTTTCCCCGCAGGTCATGTAAATAAATCTACCAAGAGATTACTCGAGCACATGAAGACCCATCTGCCAAAGGTTGCGTGTGTTGAATGTGGGATCATGCTTGGCGTCGGCGGTGTGACTGCACACATGAGGCGCAAGCATCAAGTGCAAAAATATTAAGTGCAAATATAATTAATTAATTCTAACGTGCACTTGCGATTGTACTCTCTCCGTCTCTTGCCGTGTAGGCCACAATGCTATTTTTAAGGGTACATGATATAAAATTGTTTTTTTTATAAATTCACGAAAGCACATATCAAATATAAGTATGAATAAAGTTTGAAATAATTACTCAGGTTATCCAGAATACTTTTCAGGTTTAAACGGACCACAAACACATACAGACGGTGCAGACCATTTCATAAGCTCTTTCAAACACTGCTCGCGAGCTAATTAAGCCGTTCTTTTCCGAGCATTTACATGCTTGTAGTATTCCAAACTTAATACGGGAACACAAATCTATGCATGTAAATATTGTTAGTTATAAATTAATTTTATGCTATGCATGATGTAGATCTATAAGTTTTTGAGGTTTTCTGCTTCCCTGAATACTGACTGTATTATAACGATAAAATCGATTCTGAATGCGTAAATGATATCATATCACTAATAAATTATAACGTAATGTCTAAATACAAGTCACTTATTTATTACACTAATATTCCTCGAGCCCATCCCCGGATACCAATACTGGTTAGATATGGTGAGGGGCTCTCACTCAATTGTCAGCTTTTCTCTAGTTTGGACAAAAATATGCAAAGTTTAATGAGTTGAATGTGGTATTTGCGTCCGGGGATGGGCCATAGGAAACCTAACAAGTACCGAAATTTTTTACATGCTAGTGACATTGATACGTGTGTGGTAAAGTAACTGGTTTGGTGTAGTTTTAATGCAACAATAAATATTAGATTGACAAGTAAGCATTTCTTCCATAGTCACGTCAATACAGAGTAAAGCAGAAGATATCGAAAATTTTGAGCTTCATCTGTTGGAGCTAACTAGCTTTCGTTAAACTGTTATTGCCAACTGCAATCATGAAGATTTCGATTCTTCTCATCTTCTGCATAAGCGCCATGTGGTGCGAGGTAAGTATGTTTGGTAATTTAATTTATGCATAGCATTTGCGTTTGCCGCCACATTTGTATTTTTTGCACTTCCAGGATGTTAAGTTTAATCGAGATTTAGTTTCCGTTAAATTTGGTCCGTACATCTTTCCCGGAGACTTTAGTTTTCCATATGATCATTATGATAAAAAGGATTTGACAAAAATGCTCAAACCGGTATCTAAAAAATTCAGTAAAATACTAATGAGTTCACTTGACGCTGATGTATTCATTCCAGGTTAGACATTTAACAGACGATTAAATCAACCATTCTATACTAAAGCTTGAAATTTAATATTTTACAAACTGTAGAGTCAAGTCATGCACTGATTCCGTTAGTGGTAGCTGAATTCAACAAAGATAATATCAACCATATGAAGAAACTTGAAGTTACAATGGTATATGAACTTCAACTCCAGCAAAACATTCATTCAAATTTTGACCTTCAAAAGAAACTTGCAGATGAGGCTAATCGACTGCATACTGGAACAGTGTCAACGATCCTAATGCACTACTCAGGGGGCTTGGAAAAATATATAATGAAAAACCTCACTGACTCCCTTGACCATGCTAAGAAAGCAAATCAACAAATCGCAAATCTCTCTTACAAGCTTGGCGCATTTTTTCCAATAACTGATTGCTACTTCAATGTTCATCAACTAGAAACAATCGTGGACAAATTAGACGTAGTTGTATTTCAAATGCACTCATTATCATTCACATTTACGCCTAAGACGTTTTCTGATGAGGTTGTGAAGGCAATTAAGAAGTGTCAAATGAAAATAGAACAGAAAAAAATAAGTTTTGAAATCCAGTTTCTCATATATCGATCAGACACTCCCAAACTTGGAAGTCAGGATGTTTCTTTATTAGTAAACTTTTGGGGTCAAATGAACCAATGGGCCATTCAAACAAATACAAGAATTATTTTTCATGAAGCATTTGACAATTTTGCGACAACAGGTGATGGCTTTAAGTTCTGCGGTTGGTGGAGAGCCAAAAATGGTGCAAATGGTTCACTCCTGGATTTTGTGATAGATGAGAAGGCTACAGGTAAGCGCAGGCCAAGCAAATACTATTTGTAAAAACTTTTTATTCAAACATAATCTGATCAAGAACGATTATTTGTTCGCTAAAGGTGTGTCCAGCATGAAACGACCCAAGTTTGAAAGTTTTAGCAGAAAACATTTTACAGTCGTATTTGAACCATTTGTTCACTCAGGGTGGCAAACCATGCTGAAGATAATTTCCTCCAGGTTTAGCAAAGTTGTCTTAAAACCCGTTCCATCTAAATATGATCAAGGTTTTAACGTTTAATTTAATTATTAATTAATAATGTCCCCATAATTGGAAAACGAAATTGTATGTAATATATTTTCAGGCGAACAAAATAATTTAATTCCCTCAGCTATAGCATATTATAATGCAAATAAAACAAATAAAGGATATCCTATGGAGGCAGTGATGTCGTGCGTATTGGAATTACCCGAAGATACAAACATGAAAACAAGTTTTGACATTGCCAAAGGTCTTTCAGACGAAGCCAACATGATTTACAATGGAACGGTGAAGACAATTCTTATTGATTATATGGACTTTAAAATGTCAACTGTAGAAACTGTTAAAGCTCAACTGAAGTATTCCAAAGAAAAAATTGCTAACGAAACTGCATTTCCCTATAATGTCGGCATGTTACTGCATATTCAACATTGCGGTGAATCAAGCCAGCAATTGCCAGATTTTCTCATTCCAATTCTGCCCTTAATAAATATCATACATTTTGGCAGACAGACATCACTCGAAGAAATTGACCAGGGAGTTCAGCTATCATTTCCTCGTATATTTAAACAATTTGAAAGGTGCCTTGTCAAAATACGTAAGATCAACAAAAATGTGTCCGTTGGATTTCTGTCAGATTGGGGAGATACCAACGGAAAAGGTGTTCAAAATATGAGTGCATTGGTGGAATTCTGGCAACGCGCAAATGACTGGGCTGTGGCTTTAAATACAAAAGTTGTTATGTGGGAGGCTTTTGACCACGTTAATAGAAATGATGTAAAAGCCAAATCACTAGGCTGGTGGAAATTAGACCTATCTAGTGGATTTCAGGATCAGTCTAAATTTGTTTTTCTGGAAAAAATTGAACGTAATGAGACAACTTTATTTATGTCCGCATATTTTATTTGTTTTGTAAATATAAAATATTTATTTTTTTAAGTTTTGAAAGTGGCGGCCACGGGAAATTCTAGCTCAACTCTTTCTCCAGCATCATCACAAGGCTTGAATACAAAGAGTATTGTAACTATTGCGTTTTCAGGGATTTTTTTTGTTCTAGCATTTATTGGTGGTTTAGCTTTCATTATTTACAAAAGAGTGCTGAAGAAAGTTGATAAAATCGGATTGACAAAGAAGGAAATGCAACAATTTTTTCAAGGCGGAGATTTTTCTGCGGATGGAATTGCTGCTTTCTTGAATGGTTTTTGTGAGCCGTACAACAAAGATTTGGAACTTTCTAAAGATGATTTTTTCATCGGTAAGTTGTAGAGCTTAAAGTTAGTACAATTATTGCTTTTAATTGATAATTTTTTCTAATATTTTTTTTAAAATTTAGATGAAAATAACCTTCTTGGAAGTGGAACATTTGGTTCAGTTTTCCGAGCTGTAACCCATCCATCAAGCGAACAACAAATGCACGTAGCTGTCAAAAAGACAACATCAGAAAACCCTTCATCCGCAATTAAAAATCTTCTCGCAGAAATTAAAATTCTTTCTCATGTTGGTCTCCATGAAAATATCGTTGGGATTGTTGGAGCTTACACAACAGAGATTTTGAAAGGTTGATAATTACTTCTAGCTAGTACAAATTTTTCTTTACATGGAAGTCTCGTGACCTATTTTATGTATTTGATAGGGCATGTCTTGGTTTTTTACGAGTTGTGTCAAAATGGTTCATTGGAAAGTTATCTTCGACATTACAGCCAAAGGCATGAACTAAACGCAAGGCAATATATTGATATTTGTGCGACATCATACGTTAACTCTATTGAACTTTCAAACCTTGGAGAAGCTGGAATAGCTTTACTATTGGAGAAATGGAGTTATGAAATTGCAAATGGGATGATGTTTCTGGCAACAAAACAAGTAAACATTTACTTTAGGATTTTGTTTGAGAAAAAGCGCAAAGCAATTTTGTTTTTAGGTTATACATGCAGATCTTGCCACTCGACGCATGTATGAATACCAAAACTACATCAAATCTGCACAGGAACCTTTGCCATGGCGCTGGTTGGCTCCGGAGTCTCTTCGAAGGATGGAATTTGGTGAAAAGACGGATGTATGGGCATTTGGAATTACGCTTTGGGAAATCTATTCATTTGGTAAGACCCAGAGGTTATATGTGTCATAACGTAGGAAGGTTAACAAATACACAAGAAACATTGATGAGCGCCTAATTTGAAATTCAGGAGATGTTCCATATCCTGGTTTGGTATGGAATACTGACTTTGTAAATAATCTTGAAGATGGATTACGACTTAGCCAACCTCGACATGCAACACCGGATTTGTAAGTGCACAGTTTTAAAATAAAATATCGAAATGTGTTTCTACATATAAACAAATTTTTGTCGCTAGATACAATAATGTTATGAAAAAATGCTGGGAAATGTTACCATCATCACGTCCAACGTTTGCAGAGTTAAAGGAAATGTTGAAATGAGTTGCATCAATCTAAATCGTCGTGTTCTCTATCTTGAATTTGCTTTTTAATTTAAAAAGACTTGTTTAAGTTAAAAGCCAATCAATATTATTTGTTTAATTGTATAATTGTTAGTTTAGCTTAAAAAATTAATATATATAATTTACAAAAATTCCAAGTTGGAGACGACTGCGAGGATTCAGATTCACAATGTTTAGGATTTAAAGCATTGTCATTTTTGTAGATGCAGTTATCTAACTGGAAATTTCTAATATTGATTCAAAATGTGTTTCTAAATACGAAATCAACAATTTACAGCGTGTACTGCTGTCTGCGCTAGTAGTGATTGATTTGCCATTACGCATAAAAGATATCATGGAATTTATTTTTTAAGCTATAAATATTATAGTGATCACGATAAAATATATTTTCATCATATCACTGGTATTCCAGCTGGAATTATTTGGAGCTCAATAAACAATGACAACATACTAGGAATTCAACGTTGAATTTTATTGGGTACTTAAATAAACAGTAAAATGATTATTTCAGTTGAGCTATCTTATATGGTAGGTTGTTTTTTATTGCAAGCATTGGGATTATATTAGTATTGACATGGGAAAAAGGTAAAATAAATGTTTCGCTGATTTTATTTGATAAATAAAAATGGTAGACTCAAAGAAAATCATCTTCATTCAATTTAAGGGAAAATAGATAACCAAAGTCGATAAGAAATACTAGGTCAAAGCTGTCATAATTGAAAATTAGAAATAGGCTAATAACTGCTGATAAACATTAGAACTAACTATACAAAATCTTATAGAATGAAGATTAATTAGAGTAAATATAGTAATGTAACTGTATTTGTATAAATGTATTGCAGCAAATAATAATTCAGTGTGTAATTTTTTTAACTGGTATCAATATGCCTTTGGATTTAGCATAGCCGCCTATGGGGAATACTACAGAATTTTAATTAATTTTACTCTACCCTAGATTAATTTCTCCACCAAATAAACAAGTCACTTCCCCCGGCCTTTCTAGGAAAAAATTCCAGGGTCAATTATCGTGGTTCAATGCTCCTATCAGTGTAAATGCTTTTGCAGAAAAGGGTAGCACTCAGCATGGCCAGGGTGTCCTTTCCAAGTGTAATAAAGTTGTTGAAAATGAGCATAATAACCGGTTTTACTTTACCCATCGTTCATAATTTTTTGTTCAAGATTATATCCATCAAGCAGAGGACTTCTACCTAGTACACTCAGAATGGAACTTGCTATTTCATAAAATAAAACTTTCCCGCTCCATTCCTCAATGTCCCTTATTGTAAACTTTGGACAGGGTGGATCCTTCCCTGGATGATGAATACAGTTGTCCAACAACCCCAGTGCAACAAAATAGTTCAATAGCATACTCTAAAAATAGCTTTGCCCATATAGATATTCAGAGTAGCAGGATTTCCTCATAGAGGAAAAGTGCAGAGTAGGACCATGACCATGAAACCAGTTAATTTCTCATTTACATTTCATCCTTCAAAAGATTCCGACCACGGGATTTCTCTACAACATAATAAAATACTACACATGCAAAATCAGAGCTGAAAGAAAAACCAGTTTTGTCCTTCATATGATCTCATCATCATCACTTTAACTTCTGTCAATGTCCTGCCTGGAGCCTCTCACCTGCCTACCTGCACATACACAGCTAAGCAAAAAATCATTTTCATCATCATCATATATGCTTACGCAGTAACACAAAGCAGGTCTCTTTTCCAAGAAATGCTCAAACTCAGCCACAGCTTTCATCCTTGCAAGATCATCCAGTCGTCATTCAACACTGCACTGCTTTTTTCACTGCTCAGTTTTACCAGAGTTTTACATTAGTTTTCATCTAGTGCACACATCATTCCCCTTCTTTGACGTCGTTTTTTGAAGTTCAGTTTGTAAATATTTTTTGTGGATAGGGAAAAAGATATTTTCAGAAACAAAATGCAACTAGGAGTACTGAACAGAAATCTGGAAGTGGGATCATCCAATATCCACCTTGTCCCGTTACCCAGAACAGCACCGACACCAGCATCCATAATATTGGGACTGCGAATCCTTCGAATCTTGTCTGGAGGATGTGCTTTGTTATTTGGGATGGCGATGGAGACTCCGGAATCCAGTAAACTGCTCCAATGTGATTGTCAGAATAACTGTGAAAATTGTGCAATCTCCCAAGTTTTTTTGGTTGTAGCCGGTTTCCTAATTTTAGCCTTTGAATTGTGTTTTTATCTATATTCCTTCAATCTTGATATGCCTAATACGATTTTCCTAATAATGGGAGTGTTTCATATTCCAATCGGAATTTTCCCTATAATCCTATGCTTTAATACATGTTACGTCCTCACATCTGTGGGGTTAATTGTTGCTGGAGCTGTGCATATTGTGCTGATAAAATATAGAAATCGGAATATCCAGCTGGAATTTCCGAAATCAGTGAAGGGTTAGTTTTTTTCCAAGTGCAACCATGCCTAAAAATATTTACAAATTGTAATTTACAAATAAATTGAAAAATTCTGCTGCTAGCAGTTCTTCTCCAGATATGATCGTCACTTCAAAACAACTAAAATCACCTTTTTCCCATTTTTAACACTGAAAAGGCGAAAGAAGACACAGTGGGAATATTTCTGAGTAGAGGGAAAAAATGCCGAGGTCATCAAATCAGTTTTACCCTTTACTTAAATATATGTCATACCGATGATAAAATTCTCGGGATTTTTCCATTTTCAATATTAACTAAATAGATTTGACTTTTTTTATCTCATAATTTTTGTATTTATCCTAATTTATCTGTCTGATTTGTTTGATTCATTTGTTTCTTTGTATGGATTTCTGACATTATAAATTACATGTATTTTGAAGTCTGCAATAAAATCAGTAATATTACTTTAATTTATCATATCTATTGGCAAAAATTTACAAGTCGGAAGCTTGCAGATAATTTATTTCACAATGTATTAACAAGAATCTGTAATCTGGAAATAATTTTAAATGATTTAACATTTAAAGGAGCGATGTACCTTTATTGAATTATTACAAAACTTTATTTACCCCAAAGAGCGGGACATTAGCGTGTAAATAGAGAGCAGAAATGGGAATATTTTTTACGTACATACTTCAAGGATATTTGGAGGGATTTTCGAAATACTTCAAATACCTTTTTTGCCGAGATGAACACATTTTTCAAAAAGTACTTCCACAAGTAAACGCAAAACCGTGAAGTTTTTCTTTTGGAAACTTTGATTCAGACGACGATGAAGTCCATGTATTTGAAATATGTCGAGTACCGTAAAGCTGGATCTCTCAGAGTTGTCATTGGGAAAATATTTTATACCCGTTTTCCAATAGCTCCTTAAGACTGCCAATGGTTTTGGGTTGTTCTGGCACGGTTGTCTCACTTGTTAGCGTATTTTCATATGGTGATAAAATCCCCAATCTAGAGCAGACTAGAAAAATTGCAACTTTTCCAGATTCTTTGATAATCTTTTTACCCAACTTCAGCTTTGATGCAATCAATATTGCTGTAACTATTCCAAATGTTATCAAGCTCACCAGCCAAACACTTACACCAACGGCTGAATCCAGGTGGAGTAGTCAATCTTGAATATTCTTCCAGATGTTTTAACATTGGGTCCACAATAAATCAAGTGTTCCCATGATGTTTTTTGGAATGAAGCAGTAGTCACTTGGAATTTGTTTAAGAAACCATTCGCTACCAATCCAACAATATAAGGAATCTTTTTCTTAGTGTGCGTATGGAGGTTTGTTTCATCAATGATTTTAAAAGAAATGTTGTGAACTGCTGCTAATGTTATTGGTGTAAATGATTACAGAGTCAAAAAGAAATCCAAACTTGGAATTTGGTCAACCAACCAGTTTCAAGCAAGCGTGCGAATCCTTAAACACTACAAAATAGGAGGGAAACTTAATGAAAACATAAGTTGGAATTTGTTTTTGATTTCCATTCCAAAACGATAACTTATTATGAAGTTGTTCAGGATGTGCAAATAGAGTCGAGTTGTCTGAAGTAATTAACAGCTTATCTGTAAAACAATATCTGTCACAAATGATATTACCTCGAAATTCATTGTTTTCAAGTTTAAGGATAACTTTCACTGCTGGAATGGTCAACCAATGAGCTGGAATCCGTATTTGAGAGAAAGCGTTGGTGCCGAAGATCATCATAACAATTGTTGACTTTGTATTCATAGATTCCCAAAATGAATTAGAGCAGAAAGGATTATTACAGAAGATAATGTTAGTTTGTGAAGCAAACTTGATTTTTCCTCAAGGCTAATAACTCCTGTGAAATTAGTAATAAACAGTTCGTCTAAAAAATGCCACCGAATTCCACCCAGCTAGTTGAATACTATCCGGCAGAAACTGAAACTTGTTAAGATGAAGATGAACCACGTAGTTTTCAGGATGAGCTAAAATATTCGAAAAATACTTCACTTCAGGAGGGCCACACTCTAAACTACCCCTATAACTAAATTTACATATAAACAGGAAAATTGTGGAAAGAACCTTCATTTTATTTTCGACATGAAAAAATGTGAAAGGAATATGAACAGGTGTGGAGAGAGTAAGGAATGGGAATGTTCTCATGAGCCAACTTGTTTGCTTCGTAGTGAAAGAGAACCAGAAGGATTAAAATATGGATTAACAATGGCAAAAACAATTTTCCTGTTTTGATCAAAGAAGTAGCTTGCCATCGCCATCCATCACCTCATTTCAGCACGCAACCATTGATTGCTTTCAGAGAGAAAAATTATAATATTCTTTAAACTATAGCATACACCAGCAATGGCTTAAGCTTGTTTATATTCTTTCTTGTACGCTTTGTCTTGATTTCAATCCGTACCTCCCGTGCCTAATGCTCATGCCAAGGTTAACAGAAAAAATCTATTTGAAAGCATTATGGAGCCTTGGAGGCACAGATTCGAAAGTTTATGCTAATAGTTATTGAAATGGGGGAAAATGCAGCTATTTTTTGTGAAAATAAATCAAAGAAAATCTTTACACAAACTTTGAACGACAGGGGATTTCCTCTAAACTCAATGACAGCTGGTTTCCGGTTCCAAAGGACTTGACTTCGGTTGGGGAATTATTAGCTCATAAAACGGAAGAGGAGAGAGTAGACAGAATACTTTTGAAATGATTTTCAGTATTCCAGAGACTTTTTCAATCATTTAAATCCAATTAAATAGGAAACATTGGGTCATCAAAACTATGGATCTTTTGAGGGAATTCTAATTTCATGAAAAGACTTAAAATATACTTAAAATGCTCACATATTCAGTTGTTCACAATTTTAATTTGTGATAATAATAAAATAAAATAATGTAAATAAATATTTATGATTATATTAAAGTTAACTAATGTTTACATAATTTTTTCACATACAAGGCAAAGCACACATATATCCTACTAAATCACCATAACCCTGAGTTAAAAAGAAGCCTGATTTGTTAGTTTCGTTTTCATAACTAGAAAAAAGGTTATCTGCAAACAATACCTTATAAAGATTGGACCCCTCTGTTTATCTAATTTATGAAAGGGTCCCACATGAAACACCACTGGCTTCAAAGATCTTAAAAATCTCCTTACCCATTTATCCCGTCTAAAAGCACTCCATTGCTTTAGGAGTTTCCCGGATTTTTCTTGTGGACGACTAGCAAAGTCCATAAACAGAAAAGTACAGAAAAGCCCTCCAATTACGACGAGCAAACAAGCTATGACAAATAACTGGGGCAGTGTCTCATGCAGCGTAATTAGCAAGTAAAGAAATGCTATGGCCAGAGCTGATGCATTAAATTGCAACATGGGCCAAGCAAATTGTTGCAATGATAGATCACTCAGTTTTACAAATATTTGCAGTCTTCTAAAGTGCATCCAAACATAATTTTGCTTCCAGCTGGTGAAACTTTTT
>JAHZNA010002640.1:0-12400 GCA_027743935.1 Sinodicranocentrus sp. ZH6
CTTTTTTTGGTCATACACCAAAATAAAGTCAGCGTCAAAAAACCACCCTGTCTTATTTACATTGTTCAAACTGTATGGGAGAAAATAATAACCTTGGATTTCATCAGCTATTTTAAGAACAAGAACACGCTTGCTATTTAAATCCTGCAAAAGAACATGCCTTTGCTGCGCTCTAACGGTCCCTTGGGTGCCTTTACAGGTAAAATTAGGCAACGCCCAAAGTTTTCCATTGTATTCTAGCCGTATGGATGTGGAATAAGTGTAACTGGAGGGAGATTTGAAATCTATGACGTTGCGGATATTTTCAACATTTTTATTTATCTCGGTAGTCCCATCGTCTTCCTATAAAGCCAGTCAAAATTACGTAATGAAGTTTGACTTCAATCGTTAATATGCTGTGAAAAGGGTAGTAATTCTCGAACCGAATTTGGACCGAATTACCTTTAGAAATGAGAAAAATAATAAAAAATTGTTAACCTTATTGTAATGAATAATCCACTCCACTGGGTAGGTTGCGTTGCAATGAAAAACAAAAATCGGGTTCGAGTTTGACACAAATGCAGTGGTAGAATTTTTAAAATCAACGTCAGCAATGTCCGGAAAATCTAAAAAAATAGTGGGCTGGTTCCATGCTCCGCAAACGCGGATGAAAGATGTTTTCCAAAGCACAACACAAATCACGCTAAAAATTTCTCTAAACATTTTTAAGTTCTAGGAATATCAACTAATGGATTACTTTCTCTACCTCAATGTTATAATTGAATGACAAAACATTCTTGAAACGACTTATGCAAAAAGCAGTCTCAAAATATTTATTAAATAATTTCCTACTATTTGTAAAGTTACGTCCTTGTGGTTTTAGTGAGGGTTTTAGGCTTCAAAATGGTTTGGCAAACATGTTGACGTCTGGTATTAACCTTGACTTACTTTATGTGGTTGGTTCCTGTCCAATTCGTATATTGAAAGATGGAACATTATGTTTTCTCTTTGGCCTTGAAATTCTAGCGTAGTTTTATATTTTTGTTTAATTTATCCTGTTGGGGATAAAATTTTATTTTTCCCGGAAACATGCTACACCACCCATGCCACAAGATGGAAATTGGGATGCATAATAAGCATTTTTGTCACTTCTAATAATGCGTTTCAAATGAGCAAATAAATGTAGCTCGCCAACACACTAGCACTTTAAATATGAAAACTACGAGACTTTTGACCCAGTTATAATAACTGTCAGACATCTTCTGACATGTCAGAATTACCGTCATTATTCAAAAAACGATTTTGAATTTGAAAGATTCATGACGTTTGACCCTAATTTGCTCATGCTTTTAACTGAATATAACCCAGATGATTAGATGTTGATTGCAGAAGATATAAGGGAAAAATCGAATTCTGAACCTAGATATGTTCTAGCTAACGAAGAAAATTACGAGCTAAATAAATGAAGTATAACAAGGGATAAGAATTGTGTCCCTGTATTTTTTACTAATTGTTGTGTACCTTATTGTGTTAATAATACTTCAGTTGCATAATTAGCATTTAAATCATAATTTTTAGTAATTTTGTTCATATTCTACCATTTTTCATCATGTTTTGAAAACATTAGGCACCATATACTATGTTTGACATGTACAGCTCTTATGATATATCCCATACTACTCAAAAATATTCTAAATTGTATTAATATTTTTCCTTGCATTTTCTAGATATTATCTCTGTTAATACGACTTGCTCTTAATTCACTAGTCCGCTAATAATAAGCTAATTTGAGTTACCATTTGATCAGATATAAACCATTTTGTTTAGATTTATAATAACACGCTTCAACCATAAATGCAAAAAAAGTACAATGACGGATCTCGAATTTCATTTTTTATGTAAACATGATATTCTTATCATGGTTTTCATGACCTTTTCCAGTAATTCACGCTGATATAGAAAGTCCTGTCATTTGCAACTTAAAACAAATCATGGTGTCAAAGGTCAAATAGTATTTCAAATTTGATTTTTTTCTTATGACCACCTATGTCGTATGATATCTTATTTGCAAGGTATTGAAACGTTGTGTCGACTGGTGTATTTAGTTTTTCGAAACAAGCTACTGCGTGGCCGTTATAACGGCTAAATCAATCACTGATCTCTCGTAAACAGCTTGTAAAATATTTAGTCGCGTTTTCACAAATCAACTGCAAGAGTAAAAGCCTTGTTAATCATTACTTACCCGAGGTCAAAAGTCAAATCCAAATCATGAATGAATAATGGATTTGTATTTTAAAGTACTTTAATTTTGATACTAGAAAGCCGGCTGCTCGATTATGGCACAAACAAATAATACATAACATATTCACTGCAAATACAAATCCTGCACCTCACCTTTTAATAGAGTTGAGTAGAATATTTTTTCTTAAAATATACTGTATGGATGCTCCCATTAAAAAGAATTATTCGACACATGTCAACTTAGTTGTATAATATGAAATGATAAATAAATATAGGACTTGGCACAATAGTAAAATTTTTAGTTTCTTTTTAAACTGTTAACAAGTTATTTTGACTAGACTAGAAATATATTTTTGAGGATAAATATGACTATTAGTAAAGCATTTCAGTTAGCATGTATCAAGATTCAAACTCGTCTCTTGGTTACACTTGCAAAATCTTTACTTACACTCTAAATTCTGAATTGAAATTTACATAGACATGAAAACACTTTGATAAGCTTTCATGGAGAAAAATCTACTCATCTTTTAGAGCTACATAATTTTTTAAAATAAGCTTTGTGCTAAAAGCTGTGCTTAAATACTTCTTAACCGTTTAAACAGCAACACTGTTACAGTGTTTTTCTGTAATGTTGATTTAAATTTACTAGTATCCGTCCTTGAACAAGGGAAACAAGACTTACAATTTAAATACGGATAATCTTAAAAAGAAGGTACGAGAGTACTCGAAATTAAGTTTAGTCGTACAATATCTAAATTAGTCGCTTTTTATTGAAGGTTTTCTTACTTTCATAATTTTAACACCTATATAGTCCTTAACAACTAACAGTTAGTCTTGAACTGACGCTTGAGTTCAAGGAAAGTAAATGTCGAGTTTAACTCAAACTTTATTGCAAACTATGTATGAATATTGAATATGATTCTACTTGTAACTTATCTTATCTTAGGTCAAGTGCAATGCTATTTACTTACTTGGGCAAATACTATCAGACAGAATAAGATGACTATGTTCAAATAATTCTATTTTACAACAGCAACAAATTCACAACCATGTCAGTAACCTCGATAATTGTTTGCAAAAATGTGGATCGCTGTAACCTGAAAAACTGACCAATATGTATTTCCGCCGGGGCACAAGCATCCAGCCTCTTGCGTAAAATGCGAGAGAGGGATTTTGTTTTCCAAAACTTTTTAAATTCTACACCTTGCTCAACACTCTTCATGGCAAAGTTGTGAAGGAAATATGTAGCCGTGAAAGCTCCAAAGTTGTATGCACCCATGCAAAATGTTATAAAGAAGGAAACCCTAGTATAAAATTTGATGATGAGAGTAGTCATCACAACGTTTATTAGGAATCCAATACAGACCAAAGAAGGTAGGTAAATATCCCCGGTATTATTAGCTGACCATATGAATAAATAGAACTGACCATACGACGAGAATCTTCTGTGCATTGTTTCCTTTCTGAAAAATACCTCCCCGAAGCTCCACTTCATGTCAAGCTTTGCCTCGCAAAGCATTATTGTATAGAAGGACATAATTTGGTTACTGGAGATGGCAGCCAAGGTGGAGCTTATTAGCATATAAACAAATCCAATCAGAGAGTAGTCCATTTGTGGAAATATTGTGCTCACTATAAGATGAGCAGGTGTTTTGCCACTGATAAGAGGTAAAGATACCATTGAAGCGACTCCGTAAAAATGTGCGAAAAAGATGGTCAAAACTGACAAGTTGAATTCGAGAGGATCTGCCCAAGACATTCCCATTTTGCAGCACTTTTCTTGCCGTTGGCGTCTCATGTGTAAGGTTGTGTTGATGAGGAAAATTGCCGGATTTCGTTCTCTATAGTTCACGGAGATGGATGCCAGGAGCATATAAAAAAAATATCCTGAGGTGAAGAAACAACTGGTGGTTGACAGCAAATCCTTTTCCGAAGCTGTATCCAAATTTAGCAATTTAGGACTGAAGAGCGAAACCAGACAAATGATGAAGCTGTTGATGTCAGTTAAATACAAGAGAAGATTACGACGGGATTTTGGGCGCTCCACGAACATCCTGTGTTTTGCGTCGTAAATAATTTGAAGAGGGTAGTAGGACTGAAGTAATCGATGAAAAGCTAGATACGATTTCCACATTTTTGATTCTGCTTGAAAACAAATAGCACAGTTCACAAACAAACAAAAAAATGCTTTATTCTTGGAAGAAGTTTAGATTCAGAGCTTTTTTGACTGTCTCGTCGTGCGAACGTGATGTGATGAAGAGTGAAATGGTTCTGGCTCTGAAGCGCAAAAGGATTACGTTGAGTTGGCATACAAAGAAAGCTGACGGATTAGGGATACCCATATTTTTATTTAGCTAAAAAAGGATAAAAGGTTTTAATGTTCATTTTAAATTTAGTTTAAGTTGAATATTACATTTGTTTTCCTCTCTTTGAGAATTTATTATTAGCCCAAATCGTATTTTTCCTGAAGTTACGACAAAAATAGAGTAAAATATTGATGCTCTAAGAGCAAAACTTTTACGCCTTGAATAGCATATTGACCAATATTCACTTAAAACGAATTGAGATATTTTTTTCTGACAGTAAAATTTATTTCTCCTTGAGGTTCTTTGTAGATATGCTGGAGTAAAGAAAACATGAAAAATTATGAACCTTTTTAATTTAGACTTTATTTAAATGTTTGAGTTGTGATCACTGTGTTTTTCCAGGGTTGTTTACTACTTGGATTCAAAAAATTGATTGTATGTTGTTAAGTTACAACCAGGGGACATTCATCTAGAAGCTTCTAAGGCACAGGGGAAGGGGATCTGACAAAGCATTAACGTTAACTTGCCCTATCCTACAATGTTAGCACTGGCCGGTTTAGCCTGAACCGTATGGGGGGTACACAGGCATAAATCAACTTGTACCTAAAGAGTCAAGGTGAGACCGTAATAATCCCTTAAGGGATTCGGCGGCTGGGAATAGCTGACTGATCAGCTGTTCCCACCTTTATACAATACAATCCTACAATGTTAAACGGACGGGACATTGGGGAGGGGGTGTGAAAAAAGTCGAAGGTTCTAAATGTATGACCCCAGAGGTCGAAACGAACTTATTATCAAATAGTTAGACAAAGTCCAACTGTTTGTTTTCCTGAAAAGCTACGAAAAAAACAAAGTAAAATATTTATTAATACATGCTTAAAGTAAAACGATATTAATTGAATTTTATTGTGTTTGTGACCTACTGCCGGAGCTCGAAACGAGTTTTTAGATGACCGTAAAAAGTAATGTGATGAAACTTATTTATCGTGGATAGAAAAGCTTGCCAAGTTTGATGCTTAATATTGTTATGAAATATAAATAAAAAAATTGATAATTTAACTTTCTCGCACGATTAAGCAAAGAGGAAAAAACAGAATTCTACGCTTCCTGTAGTTTTGCTGTTTTGTTGCCTATAATATTAAATTAAGATAAGATATATGAAACTGAAACTCCCAAATTCGCAGCTGAATAATCCATTAGCCATCAACACTTTATCGAAAAAGTGAGCAAAAAGAAGATTACGCTGTTCCTCAACGTCTTTGTTTGGATTTTCATAAGTCATTCGCGGGATTATGCTGTTTATTCCTTACAAACTCGGGATCTCTTTTTTTAAAGATTATATTCTTTTATAAGACTTCAATCTTAACTTGTGCTAAATA
Organism: Sinodicranocentrus sp. ZH6; assembly: GCA_027743935.1. Lineage (NCBI taxonomy): Eukaryota > Metazoa > Arthropoda > Collembola > Entomobryomorpha > Entomobryidae > Sinodicranocentrus > Sinodicranocentrus sp. ZH6. The sequence continues at coordinate 5,906 of JAHZNA010002640.1, forward strand.
AATTATTAGTTGATAAAAAAATTGAAAAAATAGCCCGTTTTATTTAACGGTCATTTTATGTATTTTGACTGTGATTTGAAAAACAGAAAAATTGGAATATTTATATCTCCCTAGGCAGTATCATGATGAATCATCCTCCATAGCGCATGAACACTTTCACTGGAAAGACTTCCAATCATGGTCTGCCATTCTGGTGGAGAAAAAACTGATAAGGTTCGAGTTCAATATGGCAAAATTCTTTCCGAATAAAATTATCGGTGGGGGGAATGGCACGTTCTGCACAGTGTTTGATGTAAGAGAGGAGTTGGGTTTCCCTACTATGTTTAAAATAATAATTCGATTCTGGTCATATTTATCACAAAAATTATAAAGGTGCATTATTTACCCGCAAAAATTTCTCTACATGTGATAACATCCCTTCCCCGTTAGATCTTTTTTGTGGTGACGTGACAAAACCAAATTGAAGTAAATACGTGTAAATCGCATGAACGTCTCTTTTTGCTTAAAATAAATAACTTCCATTGTCAAATACTAACTTTTGAACTTTAATCCATTTTTAAAACCAGATATGTCTATTACAAATTTGAATAATTATCAAGCTTTATATATATATTTTTACAGGACGCCTTTCCAGAAGAAACCTTATTGGTTTTTCTGGTCTGATAGTGATATCCGGAAGAAAAACCACGTCTTCATACTTATCCACCGTTTTCACGACAAACTGCTTTAGAATCCTGGAAATAGCTATTGCCATTGAAAACATGGCAAATTTATAGCCAATACACATTCTCGGCCCAGCTAGAAACGGAGCGTACGCGTAATGATCTCGCTGTTTTATATTTTCCTTGAGAAACCTATCCGGATCGAATTTATGTGGATCTGGATTCACAATTTACATCTAACTTCTTGGAGAACGCCTTTCCAAAACAAACCTTATCGGTGATCCCGTTCGGAGAGTCAAGTCCGGAAGAAAAATCGTGTCTTCATACTTATCCACCGTTTTGACGACAAACCGCCTTAAAATCTTTGCCATAGCTATTGTGATTGACACAGTAATTCAGGATTCTTGTGAATCCCTTGATTTACTACAATTGTATAAGTTCCTGAAGGAAGGGTTAGGTCCTCCTCTAAAATATGAATAAGTACATAAAATCATTTTTAACTTCACACCCTCTCCAGAAAAAAAAATCAAAACATTATTTCCGACTGACCTAGTTTCACTGGAGATAGGATTTTCCTCATTGTCATAAAAATAATCGGGTTTATTCTCAACGACTCCATGATGCATCGTTCCAAATATTTCATTTCTTGAATGGCATCATGCGTGATGTATTCTCCAGGACAAAGAGCAGGGTTATCCAAAATGGCGTCAATTTCTTGTCTGCAATTTTCTTGGATTTCAGGGTTCAAAGCTAACAGGAACAAAATTAAGTGGATTGACTGAGCTGAGGTATCGTATCCCTGGAAAAATTTAGATGATGTATTAAATGGGAGTAATGTTGGGAGAAAAATATTTCGAAGAAATAATCTTACCGCTGATATCATGATAAGAGCTTCTTCACAAATCCCGTCCATATCGATCTCCTTTGGTAACAAATGTTTAATGAGGTTAATCCTCTCCTCATTTCTTTGGGAACCTTCTTCATCATCCGAGCCATTTTTAGAAATTCTCTCTAGCTTCACCTTATCCGTCAAAATTCTAACCTGGTTACAAGCGTGTTGAACATATTTAGTAACTTTTTTATTCGAGGGGTGAAACATCCAAATTGGCTTGAGCAAAAGCCAAGGATTAAGGACTCTGAAGCCGGCGATGTGAAGGATGCTAATAATTTTTTAAAAACAAACGTTTATTTTATTTTAAAGATAAAAAAAAAGTTTTGTGCATAGGCATGTATTTTACTGTCAATATAAGTTTAAGGTTAAACGTATAAAATTATACTTAAAGGTTTTTTGCTTACAATTCCAACTTTTCCGGCCAGGTTTTGTCAAATTGCTCAAAATCTACTCCAAGAATGGTTTCTGCAAGTTAAAAATATAAATCATGAAAGCTTTTTAGTCATCATTACATTTACTTGCTTGTAAAAAACATTACTTGTTATTAATTTCAATGTAGTTTCAAATATCTCTTTAGTTAATTCTTTCGGGGTGAGATCGTCTGGTGGGAATAGATTCTCCAGATCTTTAATAAGACTGCTAATCTCCTCGTTCTGTAAGGGAATGTAGCTTTTGAGAGATTTAAAGTCCATTAAAGGATTTAGCATTTTCCTTCGTGATTTCCATTTCTCACCTACATCATTTTCAGAGATGAGTGATAAAAAGTTTTTTGTATTGACTGATTGCTAAAATCTAACCTAGTCTTTACCAGTGGAAGTGAGCAGACAATCGAAATTGAGGTGAGGAAATTTGACACCGTCATACGAAAAGGGTTTGTTACCAAGGCTAAGCTCACTGGAGCCATAAATTTTCTGGAGAAAAACAAACCGCAAAAAGCATTAGCTCAAGTTTAAATTTATTTATTTTTTTTACAAAAATCATACCCGAATGTATTTCGGAGAATTTATAAAGATCCAAGGAAACGGGCCGAAATCTGCTCGAAAAATAGGCCCATTCTCATCACACCATCTTTTAAGAATATTTAGTGTTTCTGCAAAGATAATTTTTTTAATATTAATTTTCCTAAAAACTTAATCGGGGTAAAATTCCGAATACTTTTGAAAGATAATACTTTAAAACTTACTTGGTTGGTTGGATATTTCCATCAGGTTTAAAAAACCCCCTAAAAAGTGGCGGCGGACACCTGGTAAATCTAAACCTTGTGACATTTGTCTCCATTTGTGGACAAGTTTTAAAATGTAGAAAAGACAAATTGTTAAAATTAGCAAGCCCAAAGAGGTTAATAGATTTAGCCCACTGGGGACACTGAATCCAATCATTTTTTTTTAGATATTTCGAATGAAAACTATTTGTAGTCTCTGTTCTACTTCAACTCAGTTCTGGCGAGGATCTGGCAGATGAAGTGTGGAAACCGCTGATATATATTTACAAGTTAGCTCTTAGGTCATTAAGTATAGTTTTGCTAGTTTGTGCTCATGACGCTGTTTAAATAAATTTAGAGGAAATTCTCCTAATAAGGTTTTTTAACGCGAAGTTTTTTCACGGAAAAATGAAATTCGACCTTCATTTTAGCACACGTTTTTATACGGAATCCGACGTCGGCAAGCCTATTAAAGATTTTATCATATTTCCGGTGACGATGATATCTGCGTTACGTTACCAATAGCCCTATGCAAAATTAACACTTATCACGTGAGAGAGTGACGATAATCATGAAATATTTTGTGATTTGATCAAAAAAAACTTGTTTATATGGCGCGATTTAAAAAAAATCGTCTAATTTGCATGACGCAAGTGTGCAAAATCTCGAAGAAATAAATTGAGGAAATTGTGATATCAAAGATTGCCAGCAAAGTGCCAAATTACATTGGGATATTAGATTGCATGCAAATTAGAAAATGATTCAGTTCTCGTGAGCATATTTGAGAACGGAAATATGCATCCGCTGCTTACTCATACTCATCTTTACTCTGCATGTGTTTATGTAATTGAAAGGATAATGTGAGATAGTTTCACAGTCCATTTCCAGATTAAAGTGTGCACGCGAAGTTTTTATCCTAGAAAAATAAACCATTTTCCATTTGACTTAAACTGATATTTTTTCAAAAATAAAGATGCATAGAAATAATATTTAAGGTGAGAGAATGTTTTTAAAATCAAAAATTTCTGAAAAGGGTTTTTTCTGTGATTGAAACTAGGTTAAATAATTTTATTCCTTGACATTTATCTCAATTTATAATTTTTTGCACGCTCAGCCTTGATAACAGAGTTTTGAAATAATTTAAAAAAGGAAACTATAGCCTAACCAACGAAAACTTTGTGTTCGTATCATCACTCAAGCAAAATTGATCAATTTCTAAAAAACACCCAGGATCATATTTTTTTACCAATTCAAAAATCATCCCTTATTTTAAAAATGTCCTTCTTTTTATTCACTTGAAAATTATTTAGTTAAGGTTTAATCCTAATTATAAAATCCGGATTCCTTAGGTCAAGAGTAATCACAATGTAAATTTTCAGCTTCATTGATGAAACCCCCAGGGGGTCAGGGGGAAGAAAGTTATAAAATAGGTCGCTTCCTCCTGGTCACATACGTCGACGGATTTCTTGGAAATTCAGTATGTTGGTTTATTGGGTCAAGATCTATGTAAGATGTATTGTAGGCTAAATCGATCGTCCCCCAGGGGGTAGGGGGATTTTTGAATCCTATGTGTACATCGTAATAAATTTTAGCCGCGTATAGTTGCCTTACGGCGGGCTTATCTAAGGATACTAGAAAGCCTGTTGCGCGCTAATCGCACAACATCCATCAAGAGGAATTTTCTTGATTGAGATATTTTTTAGAAAAGCTTGTCATCCACAGAACACTGCAATAGTTTAGTACGCTTAAGATGTATGCGTCTACCAAAATTTTCTTGTTTTCAATTGAAAGCATTTGCTTAAGGGGAAACAAGAACGACAGATTTTTGTAGCACTTATTTTTTACATAGTTGCAGTGATCATTAAATGATAGATTTTCATCAAGCAGCACCCCAAATAATTTAGTAGTTTTTACGCGATTGATACTCTCATTTCCGATTTTAATGCACACCTTTTCACACTCCTTAACAAAACAACTAAAATTGGATACATCCACGAACAATACCAGGACAAACATGACAAATACTTTAAAACGTTTAAATGAGACATTAGTTTCAAAAAGATTGCCGTAAAATTAGCGGGCGGCTGCGTGCCCCACACCCCCTTCGTGCATAAGCTTACAAATCGATGCTAAGTCATAATCATTTCTAAACATGGACCCAATTCCCAATTGATCTTTTTAGTTACACACTGCCGCCAGTACAGAACACGTCCAATTCTAAAGTGAGTCCCAATTGAAACGTATGCAAAATAAATCTCCGTATCCACTGGAGTCACAAAAACCATTTGATCTAAATGGGATCCCAACGAGTTCTGGACAAATGCTATCTCTATCTAGACTGTGGATGCAAAGCCACCAAAAAGACAGGGTCCCAATTAAGTTCAGTTTTGTTATCATTATCGGCATCTACATCTACCCTGGACACCCTGTATATTTTGGTCGAGGTCCCCTTCCCACTCACTCGCAGACTCATGCAATACTATTATGTATGATGTACATCAATTGTAGTACTTTCATTTACGTATTTTTAATTGTCTTACAGCACGTTTATTATAATACGACATTAGGCTGGTAAAGTGTGCAAACATTAGTTGGGGCTGTTTTGAGAAATCCAAAAATGGAAAATATTCCAATGTATAAACTTCAAAGGAGAAATGGCCATTTGAGAATAAAAGGTTTTAATCCTTGATATAATTTTGAAGGTAAAAATATATATCCCTCCAGCGAGCAATGGATATATTCCAATGTGTACCGATAAAGTTGCTGACAGCGACAAAATCCAACTTTTCAAAGTAAAAGTAATCCTTGAATTTGTTGCCTTTATAATTCCAGCACAGAGATCGCTCGGAAATATACTTAGAGATGTCTCCATAGAGATATTTTTGAAGGGCATGCTGCTCACTGAAGGGATGCTGTTTTGATTTTGTTTGCAATGGGTTAGTATATTTTTAATACTTAAACTAGTTTTCACTGTAAAATTTATGGATTTTTTATTTAGCACGGAACCCCGTCAGAAGGAAAATTGGTGATGAAATTGCTTAATTGAAAAATTGTGCAAATTTTGGAAGTAGATATACTTACATCAAGCTATGACGTCCTTCATGATTTTTTGGCTACGGATGTAACAAAAATCCCCATAGGTATAAGTCATTTGGTAATACTAAAAAATGCATTGAATATTTACAACAAAAACCTCGTTCATCTTTCCTCAAATGCATTTTTCCCACATGCAATTTATAAATTAATACATGCGTGCGAAGCCTAATATGTAGAGCTATAAAAAACGTGATTTTTTTACGGTATTTTCTCACGAATCTTTGTAAGCACTGAGATACTAATACAAATACTGTCCTTAACGGTAAAACTATTCAACATCATAAGCATTCAGTTGTAAAAATAAAACTCGACTGTAGAAATCAGTAATGTTTTGAGTGAAAACACTGAATTTTTTGATAAGCTTTCAACTATAAAAAAACTGACTGAGCAGATATGGGTAACTTAAGACTCGGGTAAGCTTTCCTTTCCCGCCGGCTTTACCAAGGCAAATCAGACAAATAACAAGACAAAAATGTAAATTAAAATTTCCATTTCACGAGAATATATTATTATTATTATTATTCAGCTTTATTACAGACTTTTGCACAGGCATAACAGAGTTGTGATGGCGTCAGTCCATATGTTAGAAGGTTTGTGATATATCGATCTTAAACAGTTCATAATATTCATACAGTCAATAATAA
>JAHZNA010002641.1:0-22501 GCA_027743935.1 Sinodicranocentrus sp. ZH6
CGAAATAAAGTTAACCGCAAGCAGCATCAGCCTTCAGCCTAGCCACCGAAAACTGACATATTTGAGGATAGCTTGTTGTATACGCAATGTTATACTGTTCTTTCCTTCCATGTTTAAAACTGTATAACTTTATAACAAGGTTTAATTACCATAGCTTCTACATTTGCGATAAGTAACGCAGGAAGTGAAGAATGAATGGATCCAAAATTTCGTTACGGAAATTTCATGTTACTGTTTTCCGTGTACGTAAATTTCAATGCTAAGGAGAATGAGCTTACGTAAAATTGGTTAACTACGAATAGCTAGCTATACATACATCTTAAGAAGAAAAACCTCGTCATAGAACCACAAAATGTCTTTCTTCGTAACGTTAAGCTGCGTTCGTACATGTGTCCCCAAAATTCTTATGACAGATTTAACTGTAGCAACAATAATTTTAAAGATAACTACATCTAGTCATGTCGAATACTGTAATTATTCTACTCGGCTCAGGATTATGCTATTATGTATCAAGCACTGTAACAAGTTGATACGAGTATAGACTTTCTTCCGTATTTTGTACATACAGGAACAAGGGTCATTAGAATTTGTACTATAACGCTTCCTTCACTGAGAGCCATTCCTTAGCATACACCGTGCTTGTCCTTACTCTTTAATTAGAATTAGTAGAATATTGTTGTCAAATTTATCTACAATTTCCCGTCTTTATATAATGTGCCAAACATTTGCTAAGTAAGACGTTTACCTAATTTTTTGATATAGATTTCTACAGAAGACTGTTTAACCAACCAATTTAAAGCTTGCAAGAGACTCGAATTAGCCTGGAAGATACACATAAACTTTTATTTTGTGTATCAGTATTCCTTGTTAGCCATATCTGAATAATTCTCTAAATAACACAGACTTAGAAATTAGTTGAGTATGGTCTCTCTACTCTCCGCCTATGAACTCAAAGAAGTATCAGAAACATTCATCCTACAATCCCTGACGACTTAAGACTTGTTTATTTATTTTGTCTATGGTTGTCCATTTAACTTGAAAGTATTCCAATCTTGTATTAATACGTAGCGATTTACTACGAGCAGAACATGAGAAGATGATAATGATTAGAGATCTTATACACCACTATCCTGTTTCTACTCAAGTAAAACTCCCGGCAAGAAAAACGAATCAGCATCACGAGAGAACCAAGCAAAGTCTCGCTTTCATTCACAAACACTTTCTTTTTAAGACGTACACATAGCTAATCTAATCGCTTGTGACAGGTTCATTCCGAATGCTGAGTGCAGCTCAACTACATAACTTGAACTTTTTCGGCTAAGACCTCTTTAAATATATTTTGTTGCAGCTCGGCTACCACCCACTTCAAATGGACTTTCCTAAACATACACTGTTTTTTTCGGCATGCACAGTCCACAGCGTAAATGTAACTAGATCAGAATGAAGACTAGTGTCGTCTGGAATAATACGGAGTGATGTATGTTCTGCATTAGATGTAGATAGATAAATTGAAATAAGAGCTCTGGCATTGCCTTGAACGAGTGCAGTTCACCGAAACTTGTACTTTTATGCACATATACTATTATATTTTAGTTGGAAAATGTGGAAATGTACAAGGATTTTCTTGAGAGGAAAATTGAAATGAAAAAGGATAAAATCCTGTTTCAATTCTTTTTTCGGTCTAGGTCGATCCTTGAAGTACTTTCTATTAGAGATAAACTTATCTAGTGAGTCAGAGATGGGCTCGTGAATCTTCTTCATTTTCACTTTTGACTGAAGGCTACCTTAAAAAAGGGATGAAGTAGTTGGGAATTAGGAATAAGCTAAAATTATTCATCTTGTTAAAGTTTTACCCATTTTACAAGCATATTTCCTAAAGGGTAAATCTCCTTGATCCGGTTTTTCTGCTGTACTTGGCATTCCCTAATCTTCCTCGTACATCTTAAATTTCTTTCGCGAGCTTTCAGAACTGGGAATTCACAAGATGGATCAAACATTAATGTAGTATCTGATTAAAATGTGAAGTGAATGAAGGCATAATACAAGGTCTGCTGGGAAAGCTACAGTTTTTGGTAGAATGGATTTGGACACATACGGGGATTTGTGAGAATAAAGCTGTTTTGTATGGATGATTTTGCGTTGGATTCTGTATAAGTAATATTTACTGGCATCGTGGCATTATGATTTACTGACGTTGCCGTCATCAGTATGGCTAATTCAACCAGACACAACCACTTTGTGTGTGTGCAATAGAGAGAGAGCGAGAGCCAATGCGAGTTAAGGAGAAAAGGATATTATTTTATTTAATATTCTTAGAGCAACATTCCAATGTGTATTATCATTCTGCGAAACTTATAGCTTGGTATAGCTTGGCCGTTGTCCATTAGTACAATGAAAAATTTAATTTTGAAAGAATTTATTCCCTTCCCTCCTAAACATTAAATTTATTTTAAAATCTCGTAAAGAATAAATGCTAGCGATAATGAGGGACAAATGTCTTCATATTTATGTTGATTTGTTTTACTTTTAACGAACCTTACATTACATACATGAATGAACTAACTATATGAAACTATTTCTTTGATTCATGAAGGAACATTGCAAATATGCTAGGTTTAGTTTTTGTTTCAACATGCAAATACTGACCGGGCTCATGAACTATATTTTTGTACATATTAATGATGCAACGATGCAAGAAAATTGGTCCAAAATGCTGTTGTGAGAATGAGTATTCCCTCCGAGTATTTGTATTAGGGCTAGAAAGAAAAACTGGCCAAATTGATTAGATGTCAATTCACAGCAGGTGTTTTGCTAACCGGCTTTATCCCCATTGCATTCTCTTAAATTTCTCGTTTCGCTTTTTCCTATGGCATAGCCGATTCAACGCTTTACCTCTTCCACTACACTACTACACTAACGCCGCACCCACTTAGGTGTAGTTGAGCGAAGTCCACGGTTTGAGTTGAAATTCATGTTCTGTCAAGTTATTTTTTGGAACCATGAATCAATTCCACCATACGTGTAATATGATTGTCAATGAACTTCAGCCTCATTACATTTTGTATCTAGGAATATACCTAAGTATCGAAAGACTTCGGGGTTAGCTATACTATGGCCATATGGTAAATTGACAGTGGTGAGGGATTTCGACTCACGAGCATTGTTTTTTTCCTTTCCAATTTTTTTTTCATAACGTGCCAAAAAGAAGTGTCTTGCATAAAAGGTTGATGTGTGAAATGTCATTCAGTTGGCTGCGAACAATACGCTGTCTGTCACTATTCTCAGCGTGAGGTGGCTCCAACTTGTATTTCAAAATGGGCTCATATGCTGATCAATACAATCAGGAAGTTGAGAATTCGAGAAAATGTATAGATGGGAAAGGGAACGGGTTTCCGGTATTGGGTTCTTCTTGTGGATTTTTTTGTGGAGACAAATGATCTTATTTGGCAATGAAGCCTGTAGATAGCATATAAATCATGTTTCAGCACAAAATACGTTTCCACATAGCACAGCAGTGCCACAACATCACATGGGTAACATATAAGTACTTGGAAAAACTAGGATACACGAATCACTTCTACTCATTGCACGCATCAGTTTAAGATGAATAAATACATAATTTAGGAAATGCAGGCTTGAAGTAAAGTCGACAATAATTGCATTACTTGCAAATTATGGAAACCCTCCTGTGTCTCATTTATTTACAAACTGCATGATTGGACCGTACCCCAACTTTTAGAAACCGTTGCTTTTACCAGATTTTTGTGATGGTATGCGTGTTTGAGAAATAAACATATTTACATAATCTTGCAAAGTGCTGATAATCTGGAGTCCCTTTTGTTGAATTCCCAAGCATTACTAATTCATTCAATAATGCGCTCTCCTACCGGGATTCTTGATATACATTATTCAGAAGGCGTGCCTAAATCTAATTATTAGGTAAACACAGGGAAACGTTGGAAAACATGGGGCATCTAAATTAGATGCGAGACTCTTTACTGTTAAACCGGAGCTGCAGATAAATTTATGAAAGTGATACAGTAGGCAAACAAGAACTTCAAGTCACGATTTAGACTTCCACGTTGGAGAAAGTTTGCTGGCCACTTTTACCTTTAGGAAAACAAAAACTTTTAGTTTTCTGTAAGTGTCCCTTGTCGCTATAAGACTCGAGTTAGGACGGATAGCATAAATAATAAATTATAGAGTAAGGAACGATATTCAAAACTCCAATATTATCAGCGGATTTAAAAATACAATTTATTTTTCGCTGAGTAGTCTTCTGCAGATATGCATTCCCGGGGCAGAGGTGAAAGTCAAATTGAATTAAATTACGTAGCTAATACCCGGAAAATTATGATTTTGCAAATGCGCTTTCTCCCGCTGGCCTGTAATAAATTTTTAAAACCTCCTCAAACTTACGGAGAATTGAGATAATATGGTATTCTATTCCAAGATGGCTAATATACATACAGCTATTCTCCATGTACGCGTATACTCAGGTTGGGATTTTTATAGGATAGGAACTTATCTTATGGAAGAGCTACTAGAGCAGTTTCAATTTTGCCGGTCTGAATTCACATTTGCAATTTATATCTGTTTAATGTATTTTCAGTATCCGCACCAACCAACCATCTGCCACAGGGTATTTTCAGAATACAAACAAGCACACACACACATGCATAACATCAAACGCATAGTTTTGGATATTTTGCTGTGCTTGTGTACACTTTTTTCCATGCAGACTTTCACCTAGCGAATGTTTAAAGTTCTACTTTCCTCATCCGGATGCCTTTTCTAGAATTTACTTCTCAACAGGAAAGTTCGTCGATCTGATTCCTAAATTGGAACTGACAGTGTGCCCAATAATTTATGAGCGTTGTTGATTATGCGTTCATGGGAATCAGTTCCTGACAAAAAGTTTTCTCCATTTTTTGTGGGCGGACTTCCTAAAACAATAAAGTAATTTCTACGAAAAGATTTTTTGCGACTTGCTCGAAATGCTCAATAAACTGAAGGTCGAAATAATTTAGCGGTTTGTCCTTTTATACAGAAAAAATCAAGCCAGCATTGTCTCATAAACAGACATTATGGGAAATTATGAGAGAATTGTTGGAAACTTATTCATGAAAATGGCAACTCCATAACTTTATCCGTTTTCAGAGATCACAGACGAACCTTGTTCACTTTCTGGTGAAAGTTTTGTTCAGTCGTGACTACCTACAAAATAGGACATGATTCTACTTTCAAAAAAAGCTCTGGTCATGTACTCCGCCAACTATATTTCATGGCGTGTGAAGAACTTGTAACCAAATGAATGGCACAAGCTCAAAATAAATAAATCCTCGACAAAGCTAAATTGCCGAAACTTTCCTGGGAAAGGGCTTGTTTCCCATTTTCTGCATTAGTCTATCTTTACGATCATATCGACGAATGCTGAAAAAGCTGGAATGTGGAAATGAAACTTTTGTAGTAAATTAGTCATCCCACTAAAAGTTTCAGTTATTCAACAAAACAAGATAGCTGGAAAATATGGGAGCAATATCTATGCAAAATCTTTTATGCTTATCACAATGCGAAGGTAACCATTGAAAATAGACAGAAAATTATATTCAACTTTTGGATTAGGCACGTTTCTGAAAATGTTTTTGTGTTTTATTCCCAACGTCGGCTACTTATTCTTACTGTTCACAAATGTGCACAGATAGGGAATGAAGATGAGATGTTTTAGTAGGAACACACTCCATTTCGCTTACTATTTAACCCCCGCAAAAAGTTAGCAACTACATTCAACATTCTAGGTTATTTATTATTATGAAAGTGTCTTTCCACCGTGTAGAACAGAGCTTCTGGGTGTTCCTACAATATTTCCTCTGCCTTTCGCTGTAACCATCTGCTAAGCATTGAATTCTAATTTTCAACCTGGTGTTTATGCATGCATGCAGTTCGTTTTCTCTGACTTTTTGATCCTCGCCTGATGATATCGGGCTTGGGAGGGATCCAATGCTATGTTTGCTGTTGTTTGTCAAAATGCTCTTTTTGTTGGAAGCTCATTTATTTCTGTCTTATCCTTGAGTTGAAAAAGCTTACGTAGAGAATCCACGTTGAGATTAATGTAAAATTAGGTGAATCACAGATTAAGGCATTTTCTGTGCCTCATTTCTTTGTGAATTGCATTCCATATTTCACTGCACCTCTTTATCATATTACATTCCATCTTTGCCTGCTTTTCGAGGAAAATGGCCCTTATCCCACCTAATGGCCTATTTTTGCAGAAAATAATTCTGTACCTGATCAATGACATGATTTTTATTTAATGTATAAAATATTTCCTTGGACGAAATTAATATTATATAATTTATGGCGCTTGTTTTCATTGATTTTTACGAATTTTTAAATAAAGCTATTGGAATTTAGTTATTTATTCATCCTTTGATGCATACTTAAGTACATGACACACATTTTTGTTATTGTTGCCGGATTTAATTACTTACTAGTTCCAATCTACCTATAGAAAATTCATGTTACATGAGTGATGTAAAAACGGGACACACATTTTATAACAATGCAATGTCGGCTCGTCTAAACTGGTCACGGATAAGTTAATACGAGTTCTCACCTTCCTTCCTTCCAGTCTTCACAACTCAAGCTCGAAACCACAACAAGTCTAAAGTGGTTTCACATCTGAGTCGTTGACACTAGAGAGGTGAAATGAAATTATTTTCATTCATCCTCAGTTTATTTTATATAGATAAAGTCTCTCCCGACAACACTCTCACCATTTGTGTGAGCACTCTACTATGTAGAGCCCTTCAAGCAAGTTGGTCGGGTTGGCTCAGTTGGCTGAAGGATTTGAAATGCATTTTAATTTTATGATTGGATTTGCATACTACATTGTCCTTCTGAAATCAAAAAGTATACCGCTGAATATTAAATTGTATAAATTGACCGGCGCACAGGGATAGACCTTCCTCTAACATTTAGCTTTGGTTGTAGGTTAGTTATATTACACCCCATTATAGTCCTCTTTCTATTCAAGCATAATTTCATGCATGTGGTCCTCTTGTCTCAAATGGCATGTAGCCCAATTCAAAAAATTATGCTCGTCTGCCTCACTCATTTTGCTACTCACTTCATTTACATTCTACACTCATTGTGTGGCTGCTGCTACGCTTGTACTGCCATTTGTCAGTCAACCAGACCAGCGTCAGTGAGCTAAAGTGCAACCTTTCTTTTTTTGTCGTGAACAGGCCATTGTCATTTGTTGTTACTGCTCTGGCGTTATTACATCTTTGAAGAAGAAAAGTGGTGGCCATCACGTTATTTAAAAGCTGTCATTCTCCTTAATGCATGGATTCTATAACTGGAAGCGTAACCTCACTCTCTTTCACATCACATTCGCATATCTATTCCTCTTTCTACCCTTTTGTTTTTCCATGGGTTAATGAGAAAAATTGGTGGAGCGAGAATGGAAAAGGTTATTTTTTTTGCAAAAAAGAGAAATGGGAAAAATGAGAAATTCTTAGAGTCTTTTGTTGCTTAAGGCATAAATCATCAGCAGCATCATCAACTGTTTGCAACAATAGGCATGATAGTCAAAACAGAGATGGAATGGTGGAAATCTCTCCCAGGCAAATAAACTAGGTGTGGCTGTGAGTCAGTTGAAGGCTGCTTCGCTCTTTTTTCATTTTCTTTCGCGACCTGTCAAAGGAGCACAAAAGGATGTAAATCGAGGGAAGATGATAATTTTTGTTTATGATGTATGGACCGTAATGTATGTATGTTTCACGTGTCAAAGGGATATTATACTGGTGTTTGTGTGTAAAAGGGAACAATACTTTATGCAAAGTAATGTTCTCTAATGCTTATTACTGTCGTTGTTCCGTTTGATGAATGTACTTGAATAGTTCAGGTGAAGCAGAAAATGTGGATGATGCCATATTGCCATTGTTTGAATGAAAGGGTGGTATAATAATTGAGCGCGTGGAATTTTGTGAACTTGCAGTTTCATAATGGTAATAGTTATCCTCCCAATGTTTACAATTACTGAAGAGAATTCGTGTGCGTGGGTCAATACAGATAAAACTTCAACAATACAAGTTCTCTCGTATTGCATGATTTGACTTTTGGATCAAGTGGATTATTCTTTGAAAACTGTACTCTTTTACAATTCAATATATTTTAGACTTATAGTATGTGTCAATATTGTCAGTGTAACTTTTAAAGATAAGATTTAAATTTCAATAATAGTATTTTCACGTATATTCAGCTGATTTTGTAGTCATCCACCTGAATACGTTTCTTTTTGTGCTGCCAATATGTATATGTCAGTCAGGGAGCTTTGATCATATCAACTCATCGTCATCGATGACAGGCGACTGATGCCATTTAGTCAGGTTTCAACAGTTTCAGCCTGTTTGCCGATTTGTATGCAATAAGCATTATAAAGTAATAAGTAATCCTCTTGGAGGAACAAAAAAAATCAATTTAAACCACTACAAGTGTATATTTATTCGACAAAAGGATGGAGAACGCTTCACTCTGTGCACTCATTGTCTGTTATAGAGGTATTGATTTTTCAACAATGCTGTGCTTTGTCAAGTACTCTTCAAGCTCGCTTGCGAGCATCGCTTTGAATATATTTTTCAATGATTGTGTAAATATTGCCAGGCTAGTATTAAAAGATAAGAGTCTGGTTTCACCCCGGGGCGACTTTATAATTAGTCCATTCATCTTCTCTTTTAACATTTAAGCGATTATAATCGGAGTCATGCATGGTTTCCCATTTTTTCTCTGCGTCGAATCGGGAACTGGTCGAATGACTGCTTATAAATATTGCGGTGTTTTTTCTATTTTTTTCTTCCAGTATACACATTTATGCATTTTCATATCTACACTAGACCAGTTGTCGTCAGTCGTCACGAACAGGATTTTCTAGCATTAAAGCGATATTAGCCTTGTACTCGACTGATAGTACAACTAAGCATGCTAACATGTGCATATATTTGAGAGGAGATCGTTTTACAAAGGTTACATTCTTTCCAAAATTCATGATCAGGAATACACGGCACTGTCACAAGGATGGATTCAATTTGTAACGTAGCTGTAATTACAGAGCTTATATCACATGCCCGCAACTCTTAGCAGTTAGTTGAGAATCGTACTTGTTTGGTAGACAAAAGATGCAGTGAACCATCACCACCACTGGAGAGACGATCGTGGAACTCCGTCATACCACAAGTACTTGATATAATTAATTTACATTTGCCAAATGATCCCTGAAGAGTTAGCGCAGTCTTTTATAACCTTGTCGTGGACTTCTTATTAGGGTGTTCTACCGGCAAGCCAGAACAAGATGAGCATTATAGCTTTCGGTTGTAAAATGTGTAATGAAGAGGGAGAAAGGGAAAGGATTGTGATGTGAGAATCTGTAATATATAAATGATTTCGTGAAGCAGTAGCCGCATCATATGAGTTAGGCTTGACTATACTCATTCTCATCGGTAACGCTCTCCTCCACTGATGATAATGATAATGTGATGGTGATGTGATGAGAGATGCGTATTATCTTTCATGTCATTACTGCATTACGCTCTGCGATATGGGCATCTCGTCCACAACTACGTCTTTCTTGGCATCACTCGTCGACCCTACTCACATCACAGCGTTGTCTCCGTGAACGATCATCATCATCAGGAGTACTATAATCACTAACTCTACTATAATTCATACATTAGGAAGAACTATAGTGTGGGACATTTAATATTAGCGAAACTCGAAAGGAAAACTCATAAACAGAGAATGGAACTTGCTTGGCTGGAAACAAAGGGTAGTTGAGTTGTCTAAAAAATCTACCGTATACTTGATCGGGTGTGGCGTCACCATTATTGTCATTACCATTTGTACTCTCATTTCGTTTTTTTATTCCCACATAATATCTGATTCAGTTTGAGTAAAGTCTGCACATCGTTCCGTGCACTCAGTCTTTGGTATCCTATCATTATTATCCTGTTTCGAGCTTAACATAATATTGTAGCAACATCGATCATATCGTTGACGTTGCGTTCTCATTCATGATCATGACTGATGCTCTCTCTCAGTACGTTTTTAAGTAGGCACGTCCTTGCCTTTAGAATAAATAAATAGCAACAAGCAAAATCGTGATCCTTTCATTGGCACTACTAAAAGCCATGGATGGCAAGATGTGGTCCTGTAGTGGTAGCCTATTCGTCTTGGTATTTTATTAATGGCCAGTTTATCCACTCTCACTCGTACATAGTCACAATTTTACTCGTGATGATGCCAACAAAAATCAACTATCAGATGGGAATAAAACTGTATTTTGAAAAGATGATCCTTGGAGTCAAGTCCAGTCTCGTAGTATTTGCTGAAGAGGTGTACAATTCTATAAAAAAAAGTTGTTCGCTGAATTGCGTGCCATTCTGGTGTTGTAAGGGATTGAATTGAGAATAAATCCATAATACAAAAAATGTTATACAACATATCAATATCTGCATACCTCATTCCGCCAGATTTTACTCACATCACATGCAAGTCAATTTCATTATATTTTGAATCCGTCTCGTGTAAATAAATGTGAGTGAGAGATGTGCCTTGTACTTTTGTGTTTTTGTCTTCTGTGTTGAGTAGAATGAATTGGAGTTTTTACATACTCATGCATGGAGATACAGGTCCAGTTCAGTGTGTAGCTTTCAGTTCAAATGTATTTAATATCGAACAACAACTTTGTGTAATCTTTTTTTGCAACCAGATGTTTTGCATTTTGACAGGTTTTACAATCATCTTAGCGAAATTTATTTCTAAAAGAATCACAGCATTCACATTCACCAACACACACAACTCATTTTACTCTCTGACCCAACAAGAGCCGCTGGTGTGCAATCTGCTGAAGATGAAACAAGCTTAGAAAAACAGCACAAAATCCTCCACCGTCTTTTTCTACAGATTCGGCATTTTAAGAGACTGGTGTAATAATGTGTACTTAATATTTATTATCACTTTTTTTCGGAGACAAGATTACCTAGCCTTGTACTGTTGTACTCATAAAAAAGTATATTATTCTTAGTGTATTTTTAAGTCTGAAAACACTTTCGCAACACAGAAAGGGGATTCGTTTTTACAATGTGAACATTTTTCCCCAACTTTTTATTTCATTGACTCTCAGAAGCTCGCAGCATTTCTTCAATTGATTGTTTTTCTTTAAGGAGTCAAAGAAGAAGAAAAAAGCCTCTTGGAAAAGAGTAAAACGACTTGACTCACATTTAAATCGACTGGATTTGTGCTTTCGTAATAGTTTCAAGCAACTGGTTCCTTCTTCTCCTTACATCTGATAAACTCTTTTTTGCACCAACTGGCAAATGCCTCAGCAGTGAAACAACATCAAAAATTTTACTTAAGAGAATATTGATGTGATACTATAATATACAGAGAATCATCATCACTCTCAAGTCTTTTTATTGTTTTTTCTGTCTCTGTCAGATTGGATTTTTTTTCTGCATGTATGCACGCCAATCGACAATAATATTTTGTTTATTGGTACGAGTCTCTTGTTGTGGTACAAACGAGGAGATGAGTGCTGTGCCTTGTGGTGGTGGATGTGGAGATAAAATCATTTCATCTATATTAAAATATTATCATTGTTTTAGTAAAAAGGAGCTTTTATGCTTGCTCCTGATGGGATAATGATCGTGATCCTGAACCCTTTTCAGTACTGTTATGCAAGAGTGATATACGGTAGTTCGACCCTCTTCACCCTATTACTATATTACTACTTTTTCGTGTGTGTGCATCCTTCTTTTAGTGAATATATCAACTACAGCGACATGTTCACACTCTGTTTTTGTGATGTTGTGAAACAATTTCATCTTGAAAAAACCTACCCTCAGCTATTGCGCACACCTTAAGAAAAAGATGCAAAAGCAAATGATATATTAGCGAAGCAGCAGCACATCAAACTCTCATGAGGGGATCAGTGTCTTGTTTTTATGCTCAAGTTTCTTGAGTCAGAGTCGAAAAACAAAGAAGAGCATTAGCTATTTTCCACTATTATCGCATTATATCCTACTTCCAAGCCTGCAAATGTAGTGGAATTGATTGTATTGTGGTTTGGTCAGTTTTTGACTTTGTAAAAGCTCTTGCCAGACTTGATTTTTGTACGGATTACTGGCAAAATTTAACGTTCATTGATAACCAGACTCTTGTTCAGGTTAGTGTTCAACGTGAGTCGTTGATGTGGACTCGCTGAAAGAGAACGAGTGTTTAATTTGAAGATGATTTGCGAGCTTTTTGTTCTCCTCTTTTGAAGAAAAAGTGTGGGATGGAGATGGATTTAATTTGATTGTTAAATTGCATGACAGGAGGAGAGAAAAAATGCACGATTTGAAGTTTTGCACTTTTTCTTATCGGCTATATTGATTTGCGCGAGTTCTCGTAATTTTCAGAGTGACTTCTTATCAATAGTTTAACGAAGTGATGTAGTAACTTGTGGAAAAGTTTTTGCGCGTTTCGTAGTAATTAGTCAAGGTTATTTCCTACCGTACTTAGTTGAACGTTGTACTAGCTACCTTAAATCATCGTAAATCAGTACGTCTATTGACGCACGGCTTTGATTTGGCGTGAATATATGAATATTTTCCATGTTCCATGTGTGCAGTTGGTAGTCATATACATGTATGTGGAGTTTATAGGAGTGATTTTTATTCGTTTTATCTCAACGCTATAACGGTTATATGACAGAGTGTCATTTCTAGTGATGGCATGCGTGTGCAATTATGCAATATTAAGGATGTTATGCAGACTAGGTAGTCAGTATTCCTCTCGAATGAAATGAACAAAGGCGAATTTGTGCGTGGCGTGTGTTCTGCTGACAAATACTCCCAGACAAACTGTAGTATTAATCACTGTATCGTGGCAGGGGAAGGGTGACACTTGACACTCTTTTAAGTTTACTCTGATTTTTATTGTACTGTTTTGCATTCAGGAAATCACTATCAATTGTTGTCTACAATCCAATTCATATATGCACTTGCAATGTAATCCAAAACGAGGTAGTGATGTGGTAGTGATAATGGGAGTGATTGGGTGAAGGAAGGCGTATATTTCCCTTAGTACTCATCGGTTGAAGCTTTTAGGTTAGATAACATGGATCTCTTGGAAATTCCCGGACAGGAAGAGTAAGTTTAGTATCCACAGCTTTCACTTTCACAGTTTAAAAAGAAGGGTTTACATGCCCTGAATAAATTACCCAGAGTAGTTGTGCAAATGGTAAGGGGTGGGGTACATCAGGCCAATTTGTATCGCAAGTACCAAAAACATCATAACTTACTCTATTATTTATTTATTTCAGACGGAAACGACCTGGGAAAGGATTATGGCTTCAATCAGTGCGGAGGATCTCCCAACGAAACTTCGATCTGGAAGATACTATGATTCCAGAGGTATGTGTATATTTTAAACCATTTAATACTCTTCCGTTATCCTTGTCATTGTGAAAGGGAATGTGATTGTTATTGTGAGAGTGTTTCATACAAAATGCAAGATTTTACAAAACTAGTAATGTGTCCCTTTGTGTATATTATATACACCAATAGTAATGCCTATGAATTTATGCTGCTCATGGTTTAGTTTCACTTTTTTGTGTTTTCGTGAAACTATTGTGTTGTTCTCTAGGTATCCGTATTCTAAAGTTGTTTCACAAAAAATTGATGACCTAAGACACTAAATTATTCATACCTGCTTAAAGCCTTACAGTGATAATACCCTTGCCACTTCCTTTCAAGAAAACACAAATGCATCTGTTATGTAAAAAGAAATCTCGATTTCAACTACCGTTGGGTATGGAATGAAAAAACTGTGTTGGTTTCTGCACATTAAAATTCCATCCTAACCATTTTTTTCTCTGCTTATATGCCGCCGTCGCCCTGAAAAGTATATAAAATGCGCATTTTAGACTACAAACTCTACGAAGTGCTTTTAAGCGCAAAATTGAGATTGAAAACATGGTTGTACTTGCTTACAGCAAAGGCAATATCTCCTTGTTGAATTTTCTTTTAATCAGCAGCGGTCTTGAAACATTACGGTTTCAGCATACAAGCTTTAGACGATACCTCGAAGAAAATAAAGTATTGTAATAAAATCCTGAAGAATTTCCCCACAAGCTTAAAATAGTAAACAAGTGTTGTCATATGTGTCCTTAATGGTGTAGTTTGAGTACACATATGGGAACGTTGTCCAAGGAAGAAAATATAAAGCAGATTTATTATTATTGCTGCTACGATTTTTATGAGGATATTTTGACTCATGAGTAAAGCGCAAATATTTTCCTATTCAAATGGAAATTATACGGTATATCCGAAATAAGAGAAAATCATATGCATATTTTGGAAGCATAATATGACACGCAAGAAATCGGTAGAGATCATTACAATATGTTTCCATTTTCCTTCTTACCCCTTTCCAGACATACTGTATGTACAGCTTGCAAAGTATAGTTCCTCCTTAAATTGGATAATATCCCAATCTTTGCTTTACTGGGTAGTGCCATGTTTACATAATAAAATGGCTTTTTAACAATGCCCTACACATTTACTTTTACCCTCTTTTCCATGATGTGTCGTAAAATTTGACTTTTACCAGCTTATCCTGGACTAAGAGAGTGATTTTTGTTTGCCGTGTTCATGCATACTGAATAATACTGATAGCTTGGTGTAACTTGTTAATTTGAAGAAAAAACTTCCATTGTTCACGGTTGGGAATAGTACTGGGACCATTTTAGAATTACATACATGACTGAATGGAATAAATGGAAACGCGAAATTCTAAATTCGCCACGGTTAGAAATGGTTCATAATTCTATGTGTTTGATGCAATGAAATATATGCTATGATTTACATGAAGGTAAAATAGAGCTGCCAGTTTGAGGGTGAACGAGAGCCATAAAATAATTTTTATAGTGCTGATTCAGAAAACGGGGAGAAGATGAAAAAAAAATGCTGAGACAGAGTAATGCGGTGGTAGTACATGAAAACTTTTCACCTGACTTCCTGCTCCTTTTTTCGCATTCCGGTTGCGCTCGTATGAATTTTTTGCATATAGTCCTACCAATGAATGTAGCATCCTCGTTTATATATTCAGTTAAACTTTTACATGTATTTTTTTAAATGCACTTTCCGCTTATTTTTATAACAGCAGCTCTTTGTCATCCGCCAAATGATACGGAAAAGATTTTTAATAAATGCAGTAGATAACGAAGAAAAATTCAAGAGCTCATTAATCATGAATTATTCTGCATGGAATGATAGGCATTAGGCAAGCTTAGGTAAACAAATTTTAAACGGAACAGCTCCTTATGCTAGGAAACCTTAAAATTTCAAAGATCCCTGTTTATGTTGTTTCGTTTTTCTTGAGCATTGTAGCTCAGAATTTATTTAAGATAGGTTGGTGCACTTCATGATTAGCACGCATTATATGCTACCCATAAGAAAAACGATTTAATGGTAACGCTAACGGTAAGAAAAAAAATCATGTTGAGAAAGCAAAGTGAAAGTGTTTTTTTTATCAAAAGTAAGGCTAAAATAGTCTTCCTAATGTAAAGCAGTGTTATCGTTTGTTATCAAGGTAGGTATGTAGACAGACACCAAGTCAAAAAATTGCTAACTAAATTGGCAGCGGGAAATGGAAATACTTTGATAAAAAAAATACATAATGGTACATGTCAAAGCTTATTGCATATATGTAGGATATGTTTGTATGTATTATATTGATGATAGAAGATTCGGTAACTACATAGTACTGTGAAAAAGTATCGCAACTCTTAATACCCGCGAGACATTCAATATGATCTACTGTAAGTGCTGGTTAAGAATATATGCTACACTAGAGAATATGGTCAAATGTAGATATTTTTCTCTGGCACACTCACCGATTCTCAGACATGGTCTGGTGCCTCTGTCGACCTTCCAATGTGCTGGGACTCAAGATTTATTGCAAGATCCACACAAAGATATTTTTCCTTAAATAAATGACGATTTTTTCCTCTTTTTCTTCGGATGAAGTAGTGGATCGCATTACCCCCAGTAGTGTCCCTTACAAAGAAAACATTGAGATGATCCTTTTGTATTTTTTTCTCTTTCAGGATAAATCTGGTGAAGAAGCAACCACATCATTCATCACCGGCTCCAACAACAACTGGGGCCAAGTGACCACACCACTCATGTCTTCCTGTGCCACTGAAAGTTCCGGTGTTATAGCCACCGGTGGAGGGAGTCGAAATGGTAGTTCTGGGGATGCCGCTGCAACTGCAAGCAACAAAGGCTCAATTCTATGCAATACATTGGGTAAAGGGAAAAGCAGTGAGGAGGACCCAGAAGATGATCCTAATTCAGAATGTGATGCCATTACCTATCGTGGTATATACTTGCCAACTCTCACAAACCGATTTCGTGACAAAAAGTGGGAAACGGCATATCAGCAGTATGCCTGTCGACAGGTGGGTCACGCCATTCTATCATAAGTTCTTTCCCATTTCCCCGTTTACTTATTATCTGCTTATGCTCACTATTTTTCCTCCA
The DNA here is from genome assembly GCA_027743935.1 of Sinodicranocentrus sp. ZH6. Lineage (NCBI taxonomy): Eukaryota > Metazoa > Arthropoda > Collembola > Entomobryomorpha > Entomobryidae > Sinodicranocentrus > Sinodicranocentrus sp. ZH6. Next base: position 16,587 of record JAHZNA010002641.1, read on the forward strand.
TTTCTTATTTCGCTTCTGAAATCCCGATAAGGGAGTATTTTGACTAACAAATAGTAAAAAAAAATTGGCTGGGTGGAGTATATTATCTCCTAATGGTATTCTTGAAATGGAAGAATTAGACCGTAAATGATGGATCCGAGCTTTCAAACGCAATTTTAGCAATGTAGCAAGGACTGAAATTGGAAAACGAAGGAAATTGCATTTCACTCTGCAAAAGAGGATTTGATACTGCAATTGAAGCACGTGGTGGGATTTTTCCATGCTTTAAAAGAAAGTCCTGAATATTTATAGTGAGAGTTGGAGGTGGGAAAAGGAAAAGTGCAATGCAAATGCATGGTAGTCAATGCCAGATCTGGAAACGCATGGAAGCTCATGAAGGAGTATTAGGAAGAAAGGCCCATTAATTTGTCTAAAAATTCCATTTAAGGAAGAATACATGGATTTGTGTACAAGAAAGCGAGTTTGTTCGAATGTGGTAGTTATAATAGATAGCTCTCAAATGCCTTGTTCAGCACCACTCTCAATAATCCTCACATTCTCCAGCTTTGGAAGAAGTGGGATGTTGTATTGGTTGTGGTCTTGAATAACAAATTAGCTTGATCGATTTCATTGTGGCTGGCTTTTCGTTTGTAGGTAAAGGTATTACAAAGTTTTGGCATGTGAATGGTTTGCTTTTGTACTTTTGTCACAACGCTGTATAATCTTTTCTAGAAGTATAAATTTATTTGCAAATTTATCGTATTACTGTGCGTTTACCACATCCGGCGTTCACACTTTGTTTCTTCGAGTATTTTAGTACACTTTGTACAAAAGTCATGTCGTCAGCGTGTTTATTTCTCCTAATAAAAATGACTGATTGCTTTCTCTTCTATGCTTTTGACCTCCCGAGTAGTGATAGCTTTGGCGTCATAAATTGTGACTCAGGCTTGAGAGTTTTTGTAGCAATGACAAACTATTTTATTTTTATTTTCAGCGTCAAGAATCATTACTAATCTTGAACATCATCGATCTCATCATTAAAATTGTGACCCTTATAGTAACTGTTTTCTGTAGACGCGACCTGAGAAACTCTGTCATTCCACTATGTAATGATGAAGGTTCAGATACAATAAATTCTAAACAGTTTAGTGATGTTAGTGAGCGTTCTTATCATAATTCATCTAGTACTTTAAGTGCAGCATTAAGTAGTGAAAGTGTATTTAGTGGAAGTGTTTGTGGGGATGATAGTCAACAAATTCTCCCTTTTATAATTTGGACGATTGTTGGAGCTTCGGCGAATATTATTCTTGGAGTTTTAGCAAAAATTCAAAGATTTGCTAATTCTTATCTACATCTAGGCGCTCTTTTAACATGGCTTGTTCTATTTTTACAAGGTAAGCCCAGTCTAAAATTTAAGATTAATGAGAACAACATTTATAAAGTTTCACAAGTTATTATTGTTGTGTAAATATAAAAGTTAAATAAAATACGAGGCGCGTGGCGTGTGGAGAAGAAAAGTAATTTCATATGTCTTTATGGAAAACTAACGAAAACTGTGTATATGTATTTGTTTATACATATTTATCCTAACTTGAGAAGTTTCCTTTTCACATCCTTTCATATTGTTTCAAAATTAGCTGACAAAAAGCGCTGCGCATAATTTCTTATCTACGCAAACAAAAAATTCGTAGCGGCGGAGTGCCAAGTGGGAAGGAATGAAAAAATGACCCGCTTTCAAATGTAGATTTCTGCTTCAGGTTTCGCCCAGGAAAGGGAGAGAAAACAAATTTATAGAAAATTAGGGGACCATAAGTATCAGGTTTTTTTCAACGCAGTCAACACCATAACCATACATTAATGTAATTTCGTTGGACTGATAACTGGAAAACTGGAAAAGAAAAGGGGAATGAAGTTACAAGTAGCTGCTTGTGCTGTGTTTAGCGAAGACAATTTTTTTTTCTTTTCTTGTGGCGTAGAAAATATATGTATGACTGGGAAACAGTTGAAACAGACAAGCTTACACGAACCACAATGCTCTAGCGCCACTTGCTTATAGCATCTTGGAACTGAAAATGTAACATGTGGGAGAGAAAGAGAGACAACGGAGTAAAATGGCTTTAATGACATTCCTGTCGTTTTTTACTGGTAGTCGTTTCTGTCTATATTAAAAAGTGAAAGAAAAGAGCGACAATGGAACGATTGAAGTAATATAGCACTCAAGGATTTTGTTTTCGGTGGGCTCCAAGTCTCCTTGTGTGTTTGCGTTGTAGGAGAGCCGTAAATTAGATGGTCCAATATGTATTACAAAGATGAGAACGGGAATTCCACTGTGGTGGTGGTTTTGACAAGATGTAATGAGGGAGAAAGCGGGTATAAAATGTATATTGAGTAAATAATCTACAAGACTGAAATTCCGAGATGGAATGAATGAGTTGTTAAATTCAAGCAGGAAACTTCAAGTTCGGAGTAAAGCATTCGTCCAATTTCACATCCCATAATTCCTATAGCTAAAGGTCAACATTGTAATGCAAAATACGAATGCAATCCCTTTGTAGTGGTGAAAAGTCTTGTGTATACTGAAATCGCAGGATAAACTATTTTTACTGTAAAAAAATAAACTCATAATTTGTTATTTTTCATTTACAGGATTTGTTGGAATCGTTTTGAAGGTTTCAGACCCACCCTCAACATTTTGGTATATTTTGTTCGCAATTTTCGTCACGTACGCCATGCTGCCGATGCCCTTATGGTGAGTTTAATATTGTACCTATATAACATTTAAAGGTTTCAGACCCACCCTCAACATTTTGGTATATTTTGTTCGCAATTTTCGTCACGTACGCCATGCTGCCGATGCCCTTATGGTGAGTTTAATATTGTACCTATATAACATGCTTTTAGGTAGGTGTTTTTGTATCATAAAAATCTTGACTTCGGCTGTGCACAACTACACACTTCTACACTAATTTCTTTCTTTCAATATAATGATGACAGGGGAAGTTTGAACAAGTTTTAGAATTAGCAGATGCGCTCATAAGTTAATGCCTGTCACGTCACTGTCAAGTCAACGTCAAAGTGGCTGAGTGCGGTTTTTCAAGCACCGGACAAAACTTTCAACGAGTGTGGTTTTCCTCTTTTCTCTCCTACCTAATTCTCTCCCTATGTTTGAAGATAAAGTCAGTCATAGAATCTTTCATACTTGTTCCAATATTTTAATGCATAGAGAAACTTTCTCTCTCATGCAATTAGCAAGTAGCCTTACCGTGAATAAAAAAGTGACTTCATACAATATCCCAACTTTACAATGATGCGGTTTTTACGGTTTTGGGTTTTAATCTGATTTTGTTTTAAGACTTGTGCATTTGAAAGCAGGTATATTATTTTCTTTTGAAAAATCGTGAAACGAGAGTAAAATCATGGATAACAGTGAAAAAGAGACAAAAGAAGACCAACTTGGCGACAGAGAAAAGGGGCAAAAAATAAATAGAGCATGGAACATGAGCCTATTCATTTTGTCACTTTTTTTGTAGAATTGGAATGCTGAATGAAACAAATGCCATTCTGTCCTCGGGAGATATTGCACCTTTTCCTCTATCATTTTACTTCTAACCTTGTCTAACTCACTCTTTCTCCTTTTCATTTGCAACATTGAGAACCGCAGGAAAAACATCAAAAAGCCCTTTCCCTTATAATGCACAAAAATCTTTCGCAAAAGTCCTAATATTATCCTAACCCATCTCTGTGATGGATACACAGAGACTCTTCAATCGGCAAGTATTGCATAGCTACAGTATGCCAGACATACACCATACCAAAGTCCTTTTGATACAATATACACTGTTACAGGAAGAGGAATCTCATGTCAGGAAGAAAGGAATGAAATGTGACAAGAAGAGTGAAAAGAAGTTCCAAAAATGCCCCATAAAAGAAAATGCCTTAATGCATATGTTGCAGAAAGGGGAATAGCAAAACTGACTAGCTGAAACAGAAAACCCGTACATAAAGCCCTTGCATGTTGCCATTTTTGTGAAAGCAGAGAAGAAGAAAATATACAAAAAGACCTCACTTTATTTCAATGCCTGATACAATAAAAGGAAAGAAATAGGAAGGATGTCGGAAGGGGATAACTTTTCTCAGAATTGATTTTAATCTTTCGGGTTTAGTTTTATCTTCAATGGGTACATACATTTTTAAGCATGCCCTTTCCTGTCGACTTCCATCTCGAGCATTTTTCCTCTCTGGAAAGAGACAGCTCGGAGGAAATGTAGAGAGAAAGCGGTAATGTTGAGTAGATCTCTAATGAAAAAGTTTATTGCTTATCGCTTGGCATGTTGAAGTTGTAAAATATATGAAAACAGCTGCTTCCATCACCCCTTTTGTTTTTCACTTTCCTTATTTAGGATTTACACAGTACGACAATATCTTTAAATATTTCCTTCCTGTAGATCATTGCATTATTGCAATGTGTATTTGTATAACTTCAAGAAAAAAGAACACAGGGCTTTCGGCTATGCCACGTGAAATTAAAACTTTCAATGATTGATTATCAAAGTTATAGTGTAATTTCCTTTCAAGCTAACAGTCGCAAAGCACTATGTAAAACTTTGTGCCACTCACTAATTTCAATTTTATACTCCTCACGGCCACAGTTCACCATGGGCATATTCATAAAACCCTGACGGCAAATTGGTTTCTGGCAAAAATAAATTGATTGATTGAAATGTATTATTATGACGATGGGCAACTTATAATGATTACAGTTTGTATAGTGCTATAAGTATAGTATAGGAAGCATGTATTTGGTATATTTTTTTGTAATTTGATAAGAAAGCTCTCAAATATCTTTTATTTGTTGATGACTTGAATGAAACCAAAACCGTTTTTCTTTCCTTATATGTAGGTGGGGAGCTATCGCTTCTGTAGTTACAGCGGTCGTTCATCTCTGCCAGTCAGCGTGGTACTCTCGGTGCTCTTCAAGTTCGGTAAGTAGCAACTTCCTTCTCTTCAGACTTTCCGTGCGTTCACACGCTGTGTTTGTTTGTTTTCTCTGACTAATTGTCAAATAAACGTGGAGTAGTCAGAAGTAGTAACAAACAAATGGAAATCTACGCTGTGTGTTTGCTTGTGTATCAAGGTTCGGCTGTACAGGATACACACTCACAATAAATCTGTCGAGAAGTTTACTCTGCACAAAAAAAGTAATTAGTAGGAAGTCATATGTTTTGGTGGAAATCGTCTAGAGAATACAAAAAACACTTAATTTTCCTGGAACTAAACTGGTTATCACCAAAGTTTCAATGTATGGGAGATATTGCAAAGGTAAAGGTTATGACTATGGATTATGTTCGTATTTTCAATGAAGCAGGAAAAAAACATGAAAGGGTCGAATGTTATTTATTTGCTTAGATGCGGTGATGACATATTAAACCAGGGTATACTCTTATATATTGTGAATGCTGAATAGTCTGTAGGGCTTTTACGAAATTCTCCGAAGGGATTAGCTATTTCCGCCTTCTCAGTTCTGAGAATTGTAATAAAATGGTGTGTTTTTACGTGTAAGGGTTAAGTTCCATTTAATAAGGAAGGACATACGGAAATACAATCAATAGGAATAGGGTATACCCCGGCAGTTTGTATTTACTAAACATTATGGCAGTTTTTTTCTGTGCGAGTTTTTATTGTCGGCTTTTGATTGATTTTTAGTTAGAAAATGAGGAAGTTTGGATGAAAAATTAATAAGTTACAATACTATGGAGTTTCATTTAGAGATAGAAATCGTTAATATTCATGATGACGAGGTTTGATGCTTGAAAATAATAAACATAACTTGTTTTCAGCTTATTCATAATATCATATGCTCACTCCATGTGGTAAAATGATAGGGTTAAGAAGATCAGAATAAAACTTGCACAGTTGCACAGCAAGATTACATTTCA
>JAHZNA010002642.1:0-54123 GCA_027743935.1 Sinodicranocentrus sp. ZH6
TGGGTATAAAAACAGTGGAAATGAGATCGCCCAAAAGTTCCCTTTTTTCCACGAGATGATAAAAGTTCATTTCATAAATTATTTCATCTTTTACGTCAGAATTTATGCGGCATCATGTCGATGCTAAAAGTGTATTAGACTTTCTGTAAAAAGTTATTAGTACCAGAATCCGCTTCAAGTTTCACCCCATTTCTCCTCTCACAAATGTAATATAAACCTGGTCCACAGCTCAAAATGGATTCGAGTTGAAGAGACAAAAACATTTGTTTCCTGCTCTCAAAGCCACCCTCTCGCTTTTTGTCAAAGTCAACCAACAAGGAATTTTTTAGTCTTGAGGAGATTAGCCCATTTTTCAATGTGAACACTGGTCACATGGTGCTAGTGAGAAAGCAGTTTAGCTTTAGCCAAAGTCAGAGAAAAATCAAAATCTCAAGGTTGGCAAATTAAACCACGTACACTGGAACGTAACGGTACTCATTAAGTTTTTACCACATTATAAACGGCTATCTCCCTATTCATCTTCATTCTCTTCATCCGACTGTGAGCAAAACCGTTGTTGTTGACCGTCATCTCAATGAATATATAACAATCATTATCTCCATCATCATCAGCCTCATTATCATTATCAGCTGTGAGTTGTGAGAGCACTAGTCTTCCCTTCTCTTTTCCTTATACAATTTTGTAGGAACAAACTTCTTTGGGAAAATGGGTGTTTACACACACAAGGTATCGTTATCCTCACAACTGTTATGCATTATTAAATCTTATAAAAATTGTAGTCCTTTTTTATTCCTAATTTTTTCTCTCGTTTTCTCTCTCCAAATCATCTTTTAACACTCATACGTACAAGAAAATATGATGATTTCCACGTGTGGCTGTGATGACATGACATATCCCCGTCATAATATCCCTAACGTCAAAAACCCATCCATAATCATGAGTAGTAGTAGCCCGAGATGTCTTTCCAAATGACCGATTACGCCTTAAGGATCAAACCCTCGAGAAGAAAAATGATGATGAGCTGTAAGACTTGAAAAAGTGTTTCCACTTTACAAGATCATCCCTCCGTCCATCTCCATCCATATTGTTATTTGGTATGTGTTCACACTCTACAACAATCCCTATACACCTATGATCACGGGGAAAATTGCCCCTTGAGAAGAAAGAAAAACAAGCCTCGAGGAAAGAGATGGACACTTTTTGTTTGTATTGCTGTAAGGAAGACAGATGAAAAAAAACTACACACACACACAAGCCGACAGAATAAACAAATTAAAGATGATGATGAGGAGATAATGTGTAAAATGCACACCTTTTCAGTCACCCTCTTCCCTTTTACAGAGATACAGAGAGCTGGTGTAATTAAAGGTTATACAAATTCCGAGCTTTTCATTACCTTTTTTTTCTTGACAATAACGATTACAATGTAATCTTTGTGTTGGACATTGGGATTTTACAACAATTACTACACACACTACACAGTACACACATACATACATAAGCTCAGCAGTTGTTCCTCAAATGGGCATGTCGACATTATTTATCACTAGATTTCCAAGCAATTAAATGGCGAGAGGAAAAGCCTGGGTGAAAATTGCAGGTGATATTATGCATACGAAAAATCTGCTGGCGATTTCCTGTCATCTTAACACACAACTTGTCAGAAAAACCGAGCCTAAAATATAAATCAAGTTGGGAGCATTTTTTTCTTTTCTTTTTTGTTTTCTTTCAGAGAAAAATTCTCGTATAAAAAGCATCGGTCATCATCAAAAATCTTTAGGTTTGAGAATGAGAGAAAAAAATGCTTCAATTTGAGGGAAAAAATTCAGGACAAATCTAACTGTTCCAAGTGCAGTAGAAATTCTCAGCAAAAAATATTGTTGTTTCAAGAGTAGTCGAGAAAAAAGTTCAAAGCGCATTAGGCCCATTATATTTTATGCAATTTTATCTCCCCTTCCTCTCACCCAGGTTGTCAGACAAGTATCCCAAATAAATAAAAAACTGAGTGGATTTGTTGCGGCAAAAATGCAAGAAATATAAAAGAATAATCATAAAGTTTTTCATAAAAGCAAGTCCCTCCTGGCCTTAATGACTTATGGCAGATTTACACAATACGCAAAACTGCAAGTATTACGCATTTTGTAAGCATTAAAACGCATTAATGCAGGCAGACACACTTTTTTCTAGTTTCTAGATTGTCTTGTAATACGTACAACTTATATCTTCACCTTTCACCCTTCTTCTTATAAGGAAAAGCCACCGGGACCACCTGTTTTGTAGCATTAAATACTCGAAAAGTTAGAAAAGGCTAGGCCATCCCTAAAAAACTGCATATTATTCAATATATCATTTTCCTCAAGATTCTCCATCCTTTCTACGAAATCCTCCTTGATTCACTCAACCCCACAAAATGAGAGAATCTTCTTTGAAGTAAACAAACTTTTTTTTATCAAGTTTCATCCTCATTTCATGCATCATCAAAGTGGACAGTAATTAGGGAATCTACTACGCTCTACTACACCACCACCTCCACTACTTAAACTGTAAATATGGCCGTTACTCTTCTATAATGATGAGGACACTAAAGGCATAACCTAATATCAGAAAAGATTATTATCCAACAATCAACTTGTCCTCTCTCCGCAGCAGCAACATTACTCCATTGATAATTACACCTTTGACTGAGTCTCTCTCAATGACTCAGAAAAAGTATCTAATAAAATTGCCCAAAGAAAGGTATCAGAGTCAGTGGTTTTCTAGGGAACTCGGAGTAGGAACGTGGGGTCATCATTGGACCACAGCACATGTGCACATTCCACCTTGATGAGTAATAATAGCGAAATAAACACACAAAAGGGGATGAGTAAAAGCCTTTTTCACCGAGGTGGTGTGAATACAGCGTTAGCGAGTGTATTCATTAGAATGAATTGAAATGCAAATTCCAATTGAAACTTTAATGCCCACTGTGTGATTACAGTTTTATTCAAGTATTACTGATGATGATGACGATGACGCGCCTAAAAAATCTTGTCCAATAAAAAAACCGCAATGACAACAATACTGGCATCAGCTTGCTCTCCTCCAAGCTCCTTGAAGAGAAAAGGTTGAGGATGGTATCATGTGACGATGGTATTAAAAAACTAACGTATATGATTACTCCCCATTCTTCCGTCCATTCATCACCATTTAACCATCTTAATTGGCCACTCAATAATAAGTAAACATTAGAAAAGCTGAATTGTCCTGTTTACCTGTAATTTCACCTTGTGCAGCGTAACATACAGTAGAAGATAATGTTCTTACATACCTACATACTTACATACATATGAGTTAGGTATGAGCGGAATAACTATATAAAATATAATCACGCTTTGAACATCTACGCACTCTGATATAAGAAGATATAGTATGTGTGTGCGCAACTGTAAATAATAATAACTAATTGCAACTAATGGCACACTGCCGGGATCCCGGCTGGGAAAAAATTGTTACATAATGTTCCCTCAGCATCCCCCTCACCACAATTTATTTGGACGGAACGATTTGCATGAAGCACTCGAAGCTCTTTGATCATTTTCTCCGGATACAGGCGACCATTAGCTGACACCATGAATACAAAAAATTGTATCTTAACGAGGAGATATTTTTTCTTCCACTGGGAATATGACAAGGTACCAGAGAAATAATATCTGTACTAACTATATTTTACTCTGTGAGAATTTATGACGTAAACTATGAGTAAAAAGTATGAGAGTTTTATCCCAAAGTGTGAAAATTGTAGTGTTTTTATAATATTTGAGGAGAAACAGCTCTTTCGACCAAGGCGCTATAAACAAGTCAGTGAAGACATGACGGATTCAAATAATTGCTATAAATTGGCCGGTTTCTTGCATCAATCATAAAGGCACGTAACAGCTGAACGGCTTATCTGAAAGAGAGGATTTTACGCGTAGGAGCGGAATTTTATGAAAATGTATCAAGCGGAAATGACCGAGAAGAAGAGGAATGGGATTGATGCCGTTTTCTTCTTCATAGTTAAATAAAAAATCGTGAATCATATTCGTTAGTTATATAACACCTTGTTACATATTTTTTTTCTCAATAAAATCCCATTTTTTCCTTAGTGAATTCATGTCTCGCCAAACACGTGCCTAATCTCTTCGCCCTGCATTCGGAGGAGGGAAGTTTGCTGAGGAAATTGTGTGAATGAGGGATTTGTTGAAATTTTTTGAGAAAAAAATATTATCTATATATTCGTTCGTACACACGTGCTCTTCCGAAGACCACTTTACAGCATAAATCACTTTTGTACTCCTCCTCGTGAGGTGTAGATCGCCTTACACACTTTACTACCTTAAAAAGTTCCGCACCACTTGGTTTGCCCAGGTTTACCGACAATTATGCAAATCAGTAAAGAACCACTCTACTAATCTTTTCCATCGTAAAATATAAATCCCTCTCTCTCTGCTAGTTTCACACAGAAACATGTCTAACTTCTGAGAAGAGAATGAAGAAGGAAAACAGGAAGAAAATTTTACATACGAGCAAATATACAAACAAACATGCCATCATGAGAAATATAGTGCATCTCGTGCATACTTTTACTCTACTTTTTAGCATATTAATTGTAGTTATTTTGCCATACATAGACAATGTTATGTATGTAATCTCTCTCCCCTTTCATTCAACTTTCCGAGTAAAAAAACCTGAAAACTCAATTCCATCATTGCTCCACTGTTACAGTTACTTTTTTTCAGATGCTTCACTTCAAGTACGTAACTGACGGAGGCATCCACGTAATGCAAAAAGTAATATCCTCATTTCTTCTTCTTGCAAGATTACGGAGGAAAAACAATTTTCTCGTGTTTATATTAGAGCAAGAGGGAGGAAAAAGGAGAAAGAGGATATGGCTCAGGTCGGCCATGAGAAACTTTTAATTAATTGCCCATAGAACTGCTGCGAAGGATAAATACCCAAACTAGTCATCCCCGTCGTGCCTAAACATGCTACACATGGGAATATTCTAGAAATAAGTTACAATTGAGTATATCAAGTGGCGACAAAATAACTTAATAGATATGCCATAGTAGAGCATTACATGCATCACCGACTGACGCTGGGATAAGATGAAAAGTTATTAAAAGTGATGTTGATAAGGGTCATAATATTCTTAATTCAATAAAAACCTTATCAGTCTCAAGATTATAATTGAAATAACAATCATCCCCATGATGAAGGATGGAGGAGAAGGTTTTAATTGTTTTTTTCCTGTTATGTAGCACGTTCTGTATGACATCCAAGCCTCATTTTTTCCCAAACATAATGCAACTTTGTCACCACATGTGTTACAGAAGGTTGACGGGTATTAAAGAAAACAATATACAATCGGGATTTTTCATCTGGGGAAATTACTTGTGACAACTGATAAACTCGTAACAGCGACAGTGGCACACTACAAATTGCACAAAGGTGTGTTTTACCCTCATGTCAGAAAACGTGAGTTGGATTAAAGTCACCTTATTTCAAAGAAAGAGGAGAAAATATATAAGCTATAGGTTATGTGTGTGTGTGCAAACACCTTGAAAAATAAAATAAAATTGATCCGGACAAGCGTGCATTCCGAGATAAATCTTTATTAAGGGTTGGCGAGAAGAATGCAATAAAAAGTGGGTTTGATTCTTGTTCAACCATCGTCAAACAGACACGCAATGGTTGCTTGTGCCAGAATGATCATCACAAGCTGACATGGGGTAGTTCATTGAAAACATAAAATTATTTGAAATGACAGCACACTCAAAGAAATATGTGGTGGATCACGGAACCCAATTTTGAAAATATTAAGCTGTGAAATGAACTTTTATTACGGACCAAGTGTTGGTAAAATATGTCAATGTCAATTGGGGAAAAAATCTGAGAAATGTGAATATCCTTTAATTTAGACAAGTTTCTCGAAAAAATTCGCGTAAAAATTTTTACGGCCAAACTCTCATTTTCTTAGAATCTCAAAAATCGTGATCAACTTGCCACAATTTTTATTGGAGGATACTTCAAACTCAAACTGGTTATCAGACAGAATTCAGATGACAATTAAGAAGTCAAACTTTTTTCCTCTTTGATTTGATTTCTCATACCACAAAATGGATTTTTTAAATGTCAAGGGTCAAATTTGTCGAAAAGGATAATTAAAGGCTTTGCGGTGCCAACTTGTTCACAATAAATTGCACAATTGAACCGGTAGTTTTTAACCAATGCATATATATTTACCCTAGTTGACATTTATATACCTAAAAAAAACTCTTTCAATACTCACTCCACCTGACATACCCATATTAGGTCAGAGAAAATGGTAGGAGATGCACGCAAGAAGATGATTTCCTTTACAAAAAAAATATACATTTATCATTTAACACCCCATGAGTTAAGAACCCTATGACCGAAATAATATCTCCCGAGAAGCATATCCCATTTTTATTTTTTGTCGCCGTATGCGGCTTTCAATTTTTATGTGCATCCCAGAGTCCTACTGCAATATTTAGTTTTTTCGGTTGACCTATAAGTATCGCACCCTTAGCCATTCCACAACAATAAAAACTAACCTGCTCCCCACATCTTTTTCACACAAGTTACATAAATCCTTGTGCAAAAGTAAACAACAGCTATGTGCTCTCCACTCACTTAACCACCAATCCCAACTGCATGCTTGAAACATTTATTCGAGTTCTCTTTAACCGGAAACCTTACAATATGGACTCTCTGCATGTTTCCCCATCATCATAATGGTTGAACGAGAAGTGACGTAATAAATAACATACATAATGTTCATGCTCGATCCTCATGAAAATTATATAATTTGGTTACGAGCATCATCATATCATCATCATTAAATTGTATCACCTCCACCATCATTGCGAGCATTTTTTTTACATCATAAATTCTTTTCTGGGTCACTGCTCCAAACCGACAATAAAGCTTGTCCGCAGAAGAAAAAAAGCCTTTGTAAAGGCTCGTGAGCAAAAGATCAACTTGGCTAAATCGACCATTTCACAGAGAACACTTTGTCTGCATCCTACTCAATTGAAACTGATCTGTATTGTTTTCATTGAAAATTTCTTCGTATGTTCATTTGAAAAAACTACCTACCTACTTCTCCCATACAATCTCGATTACAACTTTTTCTTAGTGGCGCCCAAACACAACACCAGTAATAATGAAAATTACGACATGATCATCGAGAAGGAAGATGAGTACACATGATTGATTTACAATCTTATCCTCTTTTCAAATCTTTTGTTTTTTCCCAACGTAACAAGGGAATCCAGCAACCTATTTGGATAATGTACCAACCACGCTGGTCATTTGAGTAACGACACAAGTCATTGTATTCTTCCTGGTCAAGTCAGACCATTACAATAACTAGTAACTTACATTTCACACTAATCGCATTTTCCTCTCAATGCCCACATTTTTTTACTTCCTAAATACTATGTTTCCTTTATTTAAGACCCTTATAAGGTCCTCATTGTATGGGAAAATAGGATGAAAATTATAATGCACAAGAGGGGAAGCTATATAGACTCCACAACAAAAACTGTCTGATGTATAGTCTTATAATATGACCACTCGAATATCTAGGTAAGCTTGACATAACGGCAAGACATTTTTCCTCTTAAATTATATATGGTTCCGAGTTTGTTATCATCAGTCTAGGAAAGCGACAAAAAAATTGTAGACATTTCACAAAGGGAAGAAAGATTTCAAAATTTATTTGTCAATTTAGCTGGTTACTTTGATGATGACAGCCGTTTTGGAAAAAAGGGGTATTTACACATATGCATATATGTTATATCATCATCTCGCGTCATTAGATCCAGTTATTGTCGATATTGTTATAAAAAAGTAGAGATACACTCATCTCAACGAGAGATATACATTATATTGCTTTTTCATATTTGCATTTCATTATCCTTTGCAAGATAAACTTAGAAGAAAAAAAATTGAATTCAACTAAAAAAACGGATGAAGCCAAAGGAGGCAATTCCGAGTTTTAGTTTTCAGTGAAATACGCAAAGTCATGATATTACAGCTAAATAATATTTGGGAATTTATAATCATATTGCACACCACATATTATCCCCTTGAGAGGGTTGAAAAAGACGGGTAATAAAGAATGCACTCCTTATATTCTTTATCTTTTTTTACCTATTCACCTTTTTCCACACAAAAAAAATCTCCCTGATCGGAATACACTTTGCTGTGCGGTAATTTACAAGAAGCTGAATCATATCACGACGATGGTATAGGGATACCATGTATTTACGTAAATGTAAGGTACTTATTGGTTTTTAAAGAATTCATGCCGTCATCCTTGTGTATTCTGAAGTCAATAGAAAAATACGCTACCACAGAAAAAGAAGAGAGAAGAATACTGTAATTTTTTTCCCTTTAAAAGTTGCACACACAAGCTTCTCTTTTCAATCATTATTACTCGTGAGTGATCCTGCTCTCGCGCGGTTCCCACAGAAAGTCAAGTGAGCAAAAAGGAAGCAAGAGAATGCATAAGTCTCAGGCTCCACTTTTACGTATATATTTTTGCTAAGGTGCGGAGTCTTTTTTAAACAAGGGAAAGGGTAAAGAAATATATCTCGGAGAAGCCAAAAGAGTATCTTTTTTTGCCACCGCAATGCAATAAAATCACACACAAGAGGTTTCCCATTTATCCCATTTTCTAACTGTTACTTTCCGCACATGTAATATTTAGCTAAGTGGAGGGAAAAGAGTAAAATATGTGAAGGATATTACCATATTTATATTTTGAAGGAAGATAGCTCCTTCTGAGAGAGTTGATTTTTGAGGAATTTTTATATGCATGTGAATAACAGATGAATAATATAAAGCTAACACAAGGTCATCCACATTTTGGACTTTTTATCAGCAAAACAAATATATGGATCAAACAACAGCTATTTTTCCCAAAGTATACAAAAATTATACAAAAATTTTGGGGCTTTTTCCGTGATATTTACTTTATCGCTCTTTTCAAGCAACCACATAGTAAAAAAAAGAGAACTGTGCACATAAATACACTTAGGTATTGGTGATTGCCATTATGTAACTGGTATTCTTAGATTGTGTGTAGTTGTAACCAGTTATATAAACGAATATTATGACTTTTGAGTGGCACCGCTACCTTACTTTTCTCTTTAGGGCAGAATATTTTTAAAGAGAGAAAAAATCTACCAAAAAAAACACTCATCATAACCACTGCGGACGTGGGCGACACCGTATTACATAATATCACTATTATTATTATTACCCCACTCTTAACTCATTTTCTCCCACTCCCACGAACTTCCACCTCGCATTTGTCACTTGACTCTGGGAAGTGACAAGCTTGTTCCTTTGACGTAAACAAAACTGTTACAATTCCAAATATGCAGTTTGTTTTTTGTACACCCATACAATTTAAAATATTTAAAGAGTAATTTCACCCGAAATAAGAAAAAAGATTATTTTCTTTGCCGTCATTCCTCTTCCGAAAATAAAAATTAAAACTGCACAGCACCGTGTGTGTCTGCAGTTGAGAGAGTTTTTTCTTCTCGGATTCTCATAAATCCATGTTATTTTCTACTTTTCCCTAACTATGAGAATTGCATTTTTTCTTTTTAAAACCAGCTGCACATTTTGCAGCTCTCTTTTAGTGTATACAGTAAAAATAGAGGGGCATAAATGAAACTAGGAATTTTTATCAACTGCATTCCCCCCTCATCCTAAACAAGAAGTTGCAGTAGCGAGTTTTGTAATAATAATAATCATTACAATAACACACACATACACACATGCTGTAACAGTTTTTTTCTTACAAAGGAAGAGCCTTTTTAAAAAAAAGTCCAGCAAGCGGAAAAATGTAAGGTAGTGAGGGATGATGGTGATGATGAAGGATGAACAGAAAAGGAAAAGATGAAAACGGTCAGATTGAAAAGACGTCTTCGTTAACATCTTTTCCTCCTTAAGTAGTAGTTTAGTAGGAACCAAATAAGATCCCATGTGTAATTTACTATGTGCCATTATGATTATTACAAAATGTAATACATTTACAATTGCAACAAGAAGCACTCATATCATATCACGTTGTGTATATGTATCTTATTAAAAATTCTTATTTTCAGGCTCCATCCCTCATTTCATTTTTTTCTTGTGTATTCCGCTTAGACATTCCAATTCAAGCGGACTTGAATGGACTTTTGAGAGAGTGTGTGATTGTAATTGAAATACCTAGTTTGATACTTTTTCATGATTATAATGAGCAGGGACCTTGTACCGTTGAGGACAGTCTACATCACACACGAAAATTAATCAAGATGACGAGAGAGAGCCACAATAAAAATATAGGTATATAAAAACTGGTATCAATGCATATAGGAATTTCTTATTCCTTCCTTGAGAAAAAAATTTTACCGCAAGGATAAAAACACCCTGGGTAATGTCGGAGTAGAAGAGAAAATCACAACATCTTCCCTTGTCCACTTGCATTAGATCAGATTGCCCCTTCTAATCACCCGTAAAATGGCGTGAGTGACCACACTGGTAATTTAACTTAGTCTTCGTATCAAAGCATCAAGTTAAGTTGTAAAAAAAATTGAAATGTGAAATCTCGATAATTGACGGTTTCACTCAGAACGCCTAACTGGAAGGGTTAAGCGAGGTGAGAACGAAATTGAAGTTGAAATCTGATCATCTTATATGATCATCATCCCACGACGAGAATGTTTTTCTCTTTTCTGTTGCGTGCTATATTATATCCTTATTGAATTTTTTTTATCTTGGACATCCGGTTTCTTGATGTGGAGACCACACGGTAGTGAACCGTATTTCGGATAATGATGAAAGAGATATATCTTACTAAAAATAACGGCAAACTTGTATAGGTATTTAATGGAAAAATGTTAAATTTAATTCCATTTCCTCCCTCTCTCACATTTTCGTGCTGCATTAATCCCATTAAATCATGTCATCTTTTTACGGCTGCCCTTAAATTATACTATGTACAAGGAAAAGTGCATGCACACATAGACAAATGTTGTAGTCTCCCTATAATCTTTTACAAACTACCGTATAGTGATATATATCCTTGTAAAGTGAAAAGAGTGACCATAACTGAAAAGGACACGGGGAGTAGAGAGCAGCCGCCCTATTGTCTTTATGTAAAAGTGTGAGCAAATTCTGAGCAAATCCCAGACGCATAAATTACCTACCA
Organism: Sinodicranocentrus sp. ZH6; assembly: GCA_027743935.1. Taxonomy (NCBI): domain Eukaryota; kingdom Metazoa; phylum Arthropoda; class Collembola; order Entomobryomorpha; family Entomobryidae; genus Sinodicranocentrus; species Sinodicranocentrus sp. ZH6. Next base: position 11,255 of record JAHZNA010002642.1, read on the forward strand.
GAAAAAAAATAACAGCAGAGAAAATTGCTCATATATTTGCGTACTTTGTAACTGAATCTAAAGTAGACATTATTATAGCATTAGTATTTTTTCTTTCAAACTGCTCTATAAAATGTTTCATAGTTGTATATCCTCAAGACTCTCTCTCACACACAGAGCGGCTCAAAATAATGTACAAAATGAACAAGTGCAAGTCTCATAAATATCCCGAAAAGAGGAGATAACAACACAGGTAATACAATTAAACAATACACACTTTCAAAAGGACGCTATCAAGATGAAAGGAATGCGGCACTGCTACAATTACAATTGTTATTACGGTTTTTTCCTCGTGTGGGTCTTCCCATCTGTAAGTGAAAAAAACGGACTCTCTTTCTGACCAGAAGAGATCTCTGATCCATAAAAAGAGAGAAAACCATGTCTCAATTTATTTCCCTTTTCTTATCTCTCTCTTTCCTACAGAAAGGGAAGCGAAGTTCAAGCCCGCACACGGAGCAGGGAGCACCACAAGGGTGAGATAATTATTACCCCAGCGTGATGCTATTCTTGTGCTTTGCCACTATAACAAGCAAAGTTCATCCTCTTCAAGATTCTCCTACAATTTGCCATTTACTATTTCAACAAGACGTTTCGATTTTATATTGCTTAGCGTGTCCCATCCTTTACAAAAAAAACTATTTCTAGCTCAAGTCACCAATCACCACTAAACGACAAATAAAAGCTAGATGCGTGAATACCCACTGCACTCGTTAAGTATTTTTGCATGAAGCGAACCACGAAAAAGAGCCACTTAGCAAAGCAAGGAGACATCTCCTGTAAGATAAACCTCTTTTGTGAATGTATTTTTGTCGGCATATAAGATCCTGGTTTTACTCTTTATTGTATCTCCCACCTTGTTCCGAAAACAATGGAAAAGAAAAGGAAGAGCTATTATCAAAATCCTTCGAGAAAAAAGCTATAATCCTTTACAAGCTAACATGCCGACTTTATCCTCATTACAAACATTTATTTTTATTACAATTATTGTAATGGTTCGTAAGCGGAGCGGAGAGATGACAAGAGTCCTCAAATGTCTTTTCCTTTTCTTTCGCTCTACATTTTTCAAATCTATTTTCCCTCTTGTACATCATCATCACAGAGAGGAAAAACGCCATAAGGGAAGATAAACTTAGAACACACTACCTATCTATTTAAGTCACTTCAACAACGCACGAACAACGCACCATGTGTGAAGAGGAAACAATATCAACATAAAAAAATCATTCAAGAGGACATGCAAGTATGCGGATGGATGAATTATTTAAAATCAAGAGTATGTTAAGTTGCTCGAATATATGTTTTACTGATTACTCTTATGTTCATGTAAGGCTTGCTTTTGTTCAATTATCATCTTCCCTACTTTAGAATCGTCATTGTATCAGTAAAAGTTGTTTCGAGTGAAATCATATTAATTTATGAGGGAGGCTGTGTGGACGCAATGAAAACTCGGGTGATGTGACACTATCCCCTTTTCTCATTGGCGTCTTTCCACTGAGGAAGTTTGTGATGCGAGCCTTGCTCACATTTAGATATCTAGAGAGTTGGTTAGGATAGTTATAATTATGATGAGTCGCGGAAAGTACCGCACTTCAGCATCATAACAACCGTGTAAATGTGAATATTACATGTATAAACAAGGGAATTGAACACACACGTCTAAACAATATTTACGACGATGTGTGTAGCGTACATCTTTATTTCAGTCAAGTTCTAAATGTCATAACTTCATTTCCCCTTTTTAATAGTTTTTTCCTTGGTGATTCATCTCTCCCGTGGAAAATTGTCGACAGTCGGGATGCCGTTCGGGGGCCGTTAGTGATTATCATTATAATATATTTTATACGGCAGTGACCATCGCAATGTTAACCGTAATCTTAATAAGGATAAAAAATATCATAAAACATAGAAGCAACATCACAAACTGCATAGGCCACCACACATGCATGCTGTCATTTTCAGACTGGAAAGTTCTTTTAATTTTTTTGTAATATGATGGCACGACAGGAAAAGTGCATTTCCGGACTTGTTTCAATCCCATTAATTTTGCACAGGTGGCAGTTTAAATATATCTGATATATTCATCTTTTCTTCATATCCATCTATTAAGACACACTTGTCTGGGATTTTTATTTGTTAGCAAAAAAATCTGATTTACATATACCGTTATCATTGCTGCGACCAAGAGATAAAAAATGATTATGAAAGTTTTCATGTCTCGGGTATCAAAAGCTGGTTATAAAGGTGAAAATTGCCATTTTTACGATAATACAATCCACTTCATTATCAAAATCTGGTTCTTGGGTTCTGCTAAGAATAGAATTTATTTCCTAAAAGGAGTTCAAATATCTGCATGACTATCCTCATAAAGCGGGTTGACCGACTGGGAATATAATTCCAGACATAAATCACCTCGTGTAAAATGGAACATGGTACTTGATGGAATATATTATCAACTTAATTCGATTTAATAATCCATCAAAAATCAGTAAATTGCAGGCATGCTCACTGACACGAATGAAATACTGATCTGAAGACCTTTTTCATTAGGTATTATATTCTCATATCAGTCAAGAATTGTGTGTGTGTGTGTGCCAGAGTGATTTTTCATTTTGTGGCACATCTCCTTTCACACAGCTTTACATTCACCTTGAATATAACGAAGATCATAACTCTTCCTATCTGAAGTATCTGGGTAATCCGCCGTTAATTTTGTCAGGTTGATGTTGGTGCGGTGCCTATTTTACAACCTAATGTCATCCCATTTCCCCATGTATCATCATCACATTACCACCTTTTTACGAGGCACAAGATGAACATGACCCTGTCAACCTTGCGGGATAAAAAGGGATATATATATACATATGAATTTTGAGTGAAAAGTGATCTCCCCTCTGGTGTCTCACTTGGTTAATGTTTAATTCAATAATGGTGTCAGCTCTGAGAGACACCCACATTTGCCAAGTGAGCTGACACTTAAAGAAGATAATAAATTGACTAATGTATGCGTGGAAAGGGTGATAGTTGTGTAGCACCCTGTATTCTAATGGGTTATGGGTTCGGTCGCTCGACAGTCGACAGTCAAAAGAATAAAAGACGCTGTAACTGCCGGGAAAGGGAAGATTTAACTTGAAGCGATATTACTTTCCTTTTGTGCAAATCCCATATTATATTCCATGATTTTGAATAGAGTCAAACTTTTTCTAAAAAAATATCACATCAACATCATCATCATAAATTATGATTACGACTTTGATGCAAATCCAAAGAAATATTTCCATTTACAATTTTCCATACGGATCCGTCCTCATCCACAATTTTTATCTGCAAGTGAAAAATTGAAATAAGGATATGAGATGGTTTCACTCAAGATAAAAAAAAAGACCACTGGGCCAACAAAATGTTCATTAATTCACCTGCTCAAAGTTGCACACCGACATATGTCATGCTTTTTTTCTACCTGAGCCAGGAGAAAAAAATCTATATTGTGTCGTATACTCACCAACATTCCGAAAGGTATTAACGGTTCACTTATTCTCATCTTTTTGAGACGCTTGAATGAAATAGCTCGTGCTATTCACACGAACATCACGACACTGACCGTCTGCTACTTTGTCAACTGTGATTGCATTGAGTAAGCGTCTTTTTCACTACTAAACCCGTTCACATATACATTTCGCTTCCATTTGCCAAAAACTTTGCAAGAATTAAGGCTAATTCTGCAGTGTGCTTGAAACAGATGCATATATTATTCCAAATGAGTGAGCACACATTCCGATTTTATCACTGAGAATACTCCATCTGCGAAATCGTAATTGCTTATAAAAGTAAGAGCGACCATGTACCTAATATACCACCCAGTGATAAAAGTATTTCTGAAATTCTTGAAATTCTAAAAGAAAAATAGTCGATACACGATACCTACTCTCATTTGAAATATCTGTAAAAAAAGTGCAAAAAGAAGATTAGTTCTCCTTTAGATTAATAGCTGTGGAAAACATGAAATGGTAAATGGGAGCATTACGCCCTACACGAGAAATTCTTGTTTTGAGTGATCTTCAGTAGAAACCAAAGTGAGAGATGAGTAATAGGCAATGAACTCGATACAGACTCAAGTTAAATGCCTAGAAGATGGTATATGATAAGCAAAGCTGGATATTACTACTACCGGGTGAAATTCGTCACAGTTGAAAACACCTGAGGCGAACAAATACAGATTAGAAATGCCTGCCTCCCAATTTGCACAATTGTAATGGAACACTCACTCCACTACCTTATGAGATAAGAGAAGAATAACGTAAAGATTGTTGAGGTAGAATTACTCTAAAGTCCATTTACATAAAGCATGATAGGACAATTATTAATGGGCATGAGGAGAGAAAAATAATAATAAAAAAATGGCAAGTTCAACCCACAAAGAATTGTTTCAAGTGTGTGTTCTTTTTTTTACCACTAGTGAATAAAAGAGTAATAACAGTTTTCTCATGTGTAATACCCTTTCGCGCGTCATCTCCACACGGAAAAATAATAAAAGGATGATGGGGACAGCGACACGGAGATACATAAATTCTCTCCAATGAGAGGAGAGCAACTGCTAAAAGGAATATTTTTTCGAGAAGAAACACACGTTCTTGATGTAGTAACCTTACTGGCGGCAAGTGTAATAAAAATGACTCATTACTCAAGACCAAAGTCATTAATCGTTAATTTAGGTAATGTAACTATAGTCGAATATAGATATATATATTGAGATTGCATGTAGTTTACAGTATGGAAGAGAAAAGAAGGATGCTCAAAAGCACAATCCCATTACTTACTGTCAAAGCGGAAAATGTTGAGTTTCACGTTTTTAAACGAAACCTGGTATACCTATGTATTTGATATAAGAAACGTTTGGAGTAAAACACCTACATTTTTTGACGAAGAAAATGAGCAAGATTTTTTAATTCGCCATAAAGTTCATTTGTGTCTGTACAAAATGGAGACTAGAGAATTATTTTAAACAAGAGGAGAAATATATATCTGCAGAGCTTCTTATTTCGAGATTGCGTACTTTCTCAGCTACTTTAGAGATATTAAGGAAACACCTTTTTCATTTAAAAAATGAAAATCAGTTCCGTGTTGCAGGTAACAATCACTCATTTCCCTTAACTGCTCTTTCCTCTAAAGAAATATATTTTTCTCGGAGGAATCATCCTTTTCATTTGCCTCGCCTTTTTTGCGCTCCCTTTACTCGCCTAGCCTCATTACAAAAGATGTAATTCGGCGAGAAAGAGTAATTTACTTTTAATTGTCTGCAATATATAACACCTCTCCGATTACAGAAAAAGGAGAGCGGATTGAAAATAAAATATTAGACTACTTTTTTTGGTTCTGTGCCGAAATCCCTACAAAATTCGAATCAAGCTCATCACGCAAATCACTAGTATCATTATCTAATGGTGTTGATCAGACTGTGAAGAAGTCCAGGAGGAAATGAAGGTTCTTTGACTTCAACTACTCAATGTCAATAAGGAAAAACAATTCGAGAAAAAGAAACATCCCCTCAAAATGACTTTTTTTGGAGGAAATCCTCCTCCTCATCAAACAACACTCTTTTACAGTGAATCAATCCACTTTGTGGAAATAATTGACTCATTAAAAATTCTCCCAAGTGCTCCCTTGTCCGCGAAAATCTGATATGTCAAGATAACTCCTGGTATCTTTGAAATATCAAGCACGCAGTGTTCTTCTCCTTCAGCATAGGCAACTCACTTCCTAAACAATAGTCATTCAACTTTTCATCCACCTTGAATTTCCTCTCCATACCCCATAAAAAGCTCACTTTATATTCTTTTACCACTACTTGCAATACCCTCCCTCCGATATGGTTGATTGCTGACGCTATGCACAAATGCAAAATACCTAATAGATTCCTCCTTACCACTGCCATAATATATTATTTTTTAAAGGTGAAGCTGAACATTAATGTTTACTCGTACATTCTCTTTCCTTGTGTTCACGCCTGCATCCCCCAGTTGTTGCAACCATGCATCTGTTTTCACACGGATGTCAGTCCAGTGTCAGGCGTATTTCTTAATAAATATAAAAAGGTGTGATGGCTGCTTCCTCAAAAAATTTCTTACGGCACGCGGACCAGCTTCAAACAGACAACGGCATTCTGGGATGGATTGGTATATATCCCTCCAAGGTAGAAATCATGCACTTCCATTTTCAGCAAAGATATATTTTTTCTCAATAAAGGAGAATAGCTTTTAATGAAAATCATTGTTGGAATTAAATCCATTAGAGAAACAACATTTGCAAACATTGAGAACAAGCGACAATCTAAAACGGAGCTACTGCATCATCATGACTTGCAGGATTTTTACTCATCCTGGCAAAAATCTTTAATATACACTACAACCTTCGAATTCGCAAAAGAGGTCTTATCCGAATACCCAAAAATTTTATAGGATACGGAATCATGGTCAAGTGGGAAGTTGGCGACTTTTATGGAACCTCTTGAAGCCTTCTTGATCTCCTCAAGACAAGCTATATTGCATGTTGCAATTTTTATATGAAAGCAATTAAGCAGTTTCTTCATCAATCCTCCAAATAAGGGCATCCTTCACACATGTGCAAGTTTCGAAACATATACAAGGGAACATTAAAAACAGACATTAAATAGGAATCCATTGAGAAAAATTCTTTGATGATTTTTCGTGCCGTCAATCTACTCAACTATTATTCTTCCTTTTTGAATCCACCTTGTGCAAAAGTCCCTGTCTTAAATCAACTATTGGAGCTCTCAAGTGTGAAATGAATAGATTGCCAAGAATATATTCCACTGCGACTGCCGCATTCAGAGAAAAAAACGTCAACAGAGAGAGATGAGAAGCAAGTGCATGTTCCCCAATGCAAATGCATTCCTAAAGAAATATAAAGGAAACAAGCAAACTTCCTTTCTGCTCTGTGCGGTGAATGAGGAGAGGCTTCACCCCAAATGTGTGCATCCTCCCATTGTCCACCATTGTAAGGTAAAGAATTCCCCCCGAAAGATATTGTTTATTTGAAAAACATACAGAAAGAAAAAAAGGAGTCATTGTCGAAAATGGACAGCCCATAATAAATTAATGGATAATCTGGGCTACTTTTTCGGCTCGTTATTATCTCACAAGTTACTTTATTATTCCCTTTTAGCCGTTAGAATGGAGACGAGGTGTGAAAAAACATTTTTTTCTTCTTCTTCTATTTATTCTAGATTTAGGACAGCACGCATCCCTCATTTTTAAAAATGTTCTTATGCATAATCACCCATTGCATATTATCAAGTTCACCCATATTTTCCAGTGCAGGAGCATTACATGTTACACTTGTCGTGTAAAATGCAACCATTGTTTTCAGAGATGCAAATCACGCAGACATTTTTTTTCTCTTGAGAATATTTTTCCTCGTGCAGACGCATAAAGGATAAAATGGAGCATAAACAAGTGTCTCATAATATTGCAAGACGTTGATTGGAGCACGTGTGTCACCGCGCCGCTTAAGGAAAGAGGACTTGAACGTAATAACCTCTGAGTAATGTCCACTTTTCACGCAATCCTTTACGTTTTCACATCAGGATAAACATTTTCAGTTAAAAAACGGAACTTTTGTCTTTACCATTTTGACCCGTCCAATTGTGAAAAAATATATGACTCTAATGCTTATATAATATGGTTGTTTATGAGAGCGAGTTTTGTGTGCACACGGGAAAATGGAGAGAATTAAGTAATGACACAAGAACATGATTCAAGTAATAATGGAGCTATCCAAAGAATGTCTGGTGGGATGCCTTGTTACCTGTATGAGTGAGCGATCCCGAGAGGAAACAGGATAAACACGCAACTGCTGTTATAAAAAGCCATAATGTATCACTACTCATTTCGCAAGAAAACAAGAAATCTTTATTTAAACAGTTGCAGAGCTTTTAGCGTGTTATTTCACTAGAGGATTTTTTTATCTAGATTAGTTGAGCAAGCTAAGTGTGTGTGCGTCTTTACCCTGTTCACTCTCCCTTGTTGAGGAGAGTTTCCATGAAAAACGAAAAATGCAACTGTACATCATCATGCATATATCTATAATAGGATTAGATCATGAAGGATATATCTGTTGTGTACATATATAGTTGGTACCTTTTTAGGAGAAAAATGCAAAGAAAACTGCTCATACTTTACTCATTTATAAAACTGAGCACGTTCGTCAGTTACAATCACATAAATTTTAGTGAGCGTACACTTAAACAGATAAAACTAGCACCCACCACATATTCTCAACTATGAGCCTATTCTTCCTCTACATTTTTTTTCTCATTTTTCACTCAAAATACTAATCCTCTCTGAATGATATTTCTAAATGAGGAAAATATATTTGCAGTTAGCTGCCACCTACGCTAAAAGGATAAAAAATTACATCATAAAAAGCCCCTAAAAGTAAATAGGTAAACACACACCTTCACCTCCACTTTGAGTAAAAGAGGGTAACTCAACACCAGCAATTTTTTAGATTTTTCTCAGGTGATAACAGTCGACGAAGGTTGTGAAGAAGGCAGGATATGATATATTTTTTCAAAATACCAACTTCACCTTTCTCTAATCTTTCCTCAGAACAAAAAATTATAATTATACATATGATAATTAAAATATGCTACTGAAACCAGAAAACCCCAAGAGTAAACTTTAAGCCATCTTACAAAAACAACGCAAACATGTCATTTTGAAATCGTATACATATAATATATATATTGGGGGAAATACGAGAAAACGCTTCTCCTCCGTCTTGTTCGAGAGGAGATAACCCCCTCAAGTACCACACATTGCCGGTATGTTACAGATATCGGCAGATAGTTTAGGTTAGGAGATGAGAGGGCGAGGGCAACGGCCTGCCTGTTTACAGACCATGGCATAAACACCATCCTATCCAACCCTTCTCACATTCATCCCCCGAATGATAACATTGAGAATGAAACCTACATTAAATACCAGGAGCATTGATAGGAGCCGAGAAAAAATATACATTCATACATTCTCTCCATCTATAAACTTCAATATATATTTTTATACGAGAAAAAAAATCCTGTGGGATCTCTCATCATCTTAAGGGTAATGTGCACTATACCACTGCAAATCCTGAAATGTATGAGGACGTGAGAACAAGTTGCATTCTCCCTTGCTTAGGATCCTCTTCCACCGGTATATTCATACAGGGATGCGAGAAAATAATGCAATGAACACAGGCCAAAGCCTATATGGGAGCTTGCTCACTTGTTTCACTCGCACAAAATGCAAAACTACCTGTTGCCTCCTCTTCCGTCAGCACAGACATGTTTAGCAAGGTAAAGGACAAGGCTGATCATTCACCGTATGCGTACTACTACGTACGTTTTACCCTCATACGTACGCTCTTCACCGTTTGTTGTCTGCATTTCTCTGTATCTTAATGTATCTTAATGTCAAGAGAGATGCATGCATTATTGCTGATGCAGTTTGCAAGAGAAATGATACATGCATGGCATATATCTAGAAGGTGGGGATATAAAGTGACCATATAAGAATTTTTCAAGACGCATATCCCTACCACTGTTAACTGTTCCCAGAGGTGGGAAGGATCTTTTAAAACTGTGTAGAATCACACTTTTCTCCCTCAGTCTCACCGACATCGCTCGGGCACGCAGATCAGCTCTCAATATTTTCTCGGTTCTTTGAGCATCCTTATAACATTCTCGGGATAGAAATCACTGCAAAAAATTAAGCTAATATAGCTAATATACATGTGAGTTTATACACAAGTACGTAAACAACGACCGACATACATATTCTTTCTCTAATCTATTGTGCATCTCTCCCACATGTACTGCTACCTTTGGCTCAGTCTTTGCTCACCTTAAGGATTACACATGAACAGTGTGCTCTCCACCTTTCAGTTCCGTAATTGACTTCGGACAGTCAACATATTAGAGCAAAAGGAAAGCTCGTGTCAACATTTGTGACTGGGAATATTCGACAATAAGTTTTCACCCACTTGAGAAAAAATAAATAAGTAAAATCATTTTGTGAGAGTGGTAGTTTTCATTGTACGGAAACAAAAATAGATCACAGTTGTTTTTTTGAAAACATCAAGTGACATTGTCAAATCAATTAAGAGTTAGTAGAGACTGGACTGGATTAAAACATTGAAAAGTTAAATCGGTGGAAAAATATTTGAAAATATCGGATATTTTTTTAAAAACAAAGTCGTCCCACTACAGACGACTTTTTGTGTGACTTGAGATATTTTTGAGAGATCAACCCTTTGCCATCAACCTTCAACAAGTAAGCCTCTTTTATTTTATTATTTTCAATCATATACCTATCCTGATTTATTCAGATAGGATAATCGAACCCGTCATAGGGATGAGGAAGGAGTCAATAAAATGTCAAATTAGCATTTCACTCTGAGCTGAGCTTGTGCTCCACAATAAAACTTTCAAAGTGAGTAGCCATCCTCTCTTATCTAAAACTAGAGATCATTTCTCACTCTGACATTGTGGTCTCACCACAGCCAGATAGAGATGTCTAGATGAACTGTTCCAATCACCACAAAATACATTCGACCTGTCAACACGTTCAAGTTGATATGTGCCAAAAGAATAAGGCACGTACGCTCATGTTACATCCTCATTTGAATCTTGCTCATTGTCCAAATAAACGAACAAATTTTGACGAGCATAATATTCTTTAGAGTTTTCACGTGGCTCATGCCAAATCAACAGGTAGCCATGAAATTTGCATAAGGTTACATGCCATACGTCAGGAAAGCCTCTTGGAGGATGAAAACTTGAACAAAATATATTTTTTGAATCCAGCTGAGATCCGTTTATCACTAATATCCTTAAGCTACTTTGATAGGTATAGACATTTTACTGTAAATTGACCACGAAATCGGTTCACATCTCTTTAGAAAAAAATCTCCTTTACATCCACAATCCTTATAAGTGAACAGAAGCCTAAGAAGATAATGATCGTTTCTAAATCATTCAAATTATCTAGTAGTCCTCCTCCTTTGCAAGTTCAAGAAAGGCTTAAGCATAATTTTTGCTGTTGTTGAGATAGGCAAGGTAGTAGAATCCGTAAGAATTACAATTACAATAACAATTACTGATCATCTCAACAAAACGGCAATGGCAATACTCAACCGGACCAGCAAGTTGGACACGGTGTTTGGCAATAATTCATAACATTTTCACTATCCCCCATACAATTTTCCCAAACCTGGGCACACAGCTACTCTCATGATGCTCATGTAGTCACGTCCGACAAGGATGGACATTCCCGTCATCAGAGTCATCACGATAAGAAAACAGTTGTTTTCTAAATGTGAGTTTGCTCACTCAATTCTCGGCAGAGGATCCGCGTGCAGAAAGAAAAAAGCTGATTTTTCTTCTTCAATAGAAGCCCAACTCTGCTGCACACACACCAGTAACATCCAATGCCACACCACTTTATTAATCATAAATAATTTTCCCGAGTTGAAACAGCATTCAACAAGTGAGCAATTTTTCATCTACAATTATTCCGACAAGTGCTCCATCCGAAAAACCAGCAGCATTCCTTGAAGCCTTTGTTAGCTAGCGGTATGCTTAGATACGTGTATGTTATCAGGAGGAAGAAAAAAATCGTGGAGTAAACCGGGTTGATCTTAATCTTTCATGAGAGTAGTCCTGCACCACATTACACACCCATCACATACAACCAGTAAAAAAATTGTGCTTGAATGGTGGCAAAAGAATCTCGTCTAATCTCAATAAACTGCATTAGATAATGATAATCCACATTCATAATCACAACTGGTACTGACAGAAGGGAATATAATGAGTGATAATCACAATACCTTGTATTTGATGTCTTTACGGATGATACAGCAAACTATAGAAGTGGACTAAAGTGTTTCCCTATTTCATGACCATTTTTTTCTACAACCGTCCTTGTAATCATTCTTCAATTCATGCATATGTCCTCCATAAATTTGTCGGTCGCATTTCTGCTAACAGCATTTCTGCTTTTGCAACGTCATTATTATTACCAAGAGTGGAAACATGATGATGTTGTGCAAAAGACCCGAAAAAACAAGACAAAATCCTTATACCCTGCTTCCTCAATAATACACATTTTATTATTTGACAAAAACTACAACTCTCAGTGCATCTTGCATTTCAACAAGATCTTATAGTATTTGCATATTTCATTCTGATATCACCTAAAATCATCTCAAAGGCTTGAAAAAACAACGGAGGATTGAGAGTAGTCCAACGTTTTTATGATGGATTATGTGAGAAAAATGTGTTTTTTCCGTCTTTAAATTCACGCCTCCCTATTTCTTGTCTTAAGTGAAGTTTGTGTAAAAAAGGGTAATTTACTATACAGTGCCAGTGTCCGTTCCACAGTCAAATATACTCTTATGGACATTTGCACACGAGTACATTTCCTCAATGGGATTTTTATCCCCTCTGGAATTAAACGGCGAAAGGACTTTGATCTTTAAGTTCATGCCGGTTTTTTTTATGGCAGCGTAAATACCATCATGGTTTTACTGTCGGCAAATTGAACAAGTTGAAAATAATCTCTTGTGAATTAGAGTTTTTTTCGTGGGCACAGAAGCTAAAAATGTGTAATAAAAGGCGACACTCATATTAAAGCTAGGAGGGATGACAAGTGACGTAATTGTTGTAAATACGAGAAAGATTATTAGCTTTAGGAAGGATTTTCTTAAACACATAGTTTTTTATTTGCCGGCAGCATTTTTTTATATTTATTTCGCCATTGAGAAAATATTGAAATGAAAACGAGCTTGATTTAGTAGATCGTGAATGAATGTGCTGAATTTAGCAAGACGTATTTGTTGAAGGTAAAAAAACCAGATAGTGAGTCAGGATACCCCAATACATGTAATGGAAAGTAAGACAAGGTATTTTGTAAATAAATTTACTCTTACTCCTCTTCCCTCCCTCCTCTGACGGAATGTACATGTTAGGCAGTCAAGCATTAAGTACAGTAACCGCATAATATTCTTCAAATCTAGCACATCTCTCTTACTTTTCCCTTTACCAATAGAACATTTACTCTTCATTGTAATAATTAGTACACATAACAAATTAGGAAAATCAAGATTCGAGTTTACCTCTACACGTCAAGTTTAGAGGAAATAGGAAAAACGCAGAAAACTAACGGGATTGAGCTTTCGACATGTTTCAACTGTTAATTATACTCAGGACACAGGATGTGGACGCAGAGGGGATTTAATGAGAATTTTTTTCAGAGTGTGATTGAGTTCTAGGAACTCTCATTAAAAAATTTCCTCTCTGTCGTCAGCAAACACGAGGATTACTCGTTTTTTTTGCAAAAACAACCACAGTCACAAAACTTAATTTTCCCTCCAGATGCATTTTCATTCCTAAGAAATAGTTGAGTAAGACTTTTCTACAAGTTTAATCAGTGCACCGTATCACAATTACAATTTTGGCGAAAAAAATCTACTTTTATTTTCCATTTTTTGACAATTCCTTATATTCTTAAAGGAACGAAAGTGAATTGGAAGTTCATGCTTGGAAAACATCATTACAAAGGCGTGACATTGCGAGACCATCCTCACGAAAAAATATCTTATTGCATTACACTATTTTAAGAGAAGATGCATCACACGGCAGCGTTCATCTAGATCGAAAAGATATTTCCTCACTTCCTTCCTTTTTCCCTGCCAACAAACCGAGCAAACAGCACCTGCATGGTCGAAAGCCTTTCCTGCTCACTGTAAACCACGTACACATTGGCAAAGTCTTAAAAAACTCTCTCTGAAATCTCCAATCCCTCTCAAAAATCTCATTTCTACCTTAAATACTATCCTAGAATACGGTAAACTATAGCTACTGATAAAACTTGAGGAAAAAATATTTGCACGATAAGGAAACTGTGCACACACAACATCAAGACACATCATGAGAAGCCATTAAATGAGCAAACTACAGACACGTTCCCCAATTCAAAGTTAAACAATAAATAGGTACATGACACAGCTGTGGTTGGTAAGAAGGGAAACCATTTTCAAAAAGGAATTTTCATGACTGATCAAATATCATCATTATCTTATGTCTTCATGACTTTTCTCAATGCTAATGCTATCATCGAGAAAAGCCGGAAAATGAAAAGAAAATCTTCTCTGGCATTTCTTTCCGCTCTTCAACAACTTGTAAATGTACCTTTGAAGAAAAAAAGTAATAACAGAGTTGAGTCTAATGTATACACGGAGTAATAAAATGATATGTTTATTGGTTGGATGGAATCTTCAATGAAGAATAAAAAATTACTCTACGCTAAATCTCCTTTTCCCTTTCCCTACTTTTTTTCGTATGTTTTGATAGTTTGATTTGTCGAATTGAAACCATCCAGCTGAAGAAGTAGACAATTTTCTTTTACAGTAAGAATATTACTTTACAAAAAGAGAGAGAGAGAGATCACAACAAATGATATTATATTTCTTTTGGTGTACGCGCACGACCACGATTTCCACTTGAATTGTGTACCTACGTCACGTGGCCGATAGAGGATAAAATATCATATAGTATAGTGAACCCCCACGTTTCCTCTTTTCCCAATGATAGGGAGGGATGAGGATGGAGAAATAAGTTGTAATTTTTCTTCCTTTTATGCTCACCACCACTTCACCACAAATGCCACCTCAAAATAACAGACATAATGACTAGTAGTCTGATACAATTACATAAATTAATCCTATTATATAAAAATCCCGCTACCTACAACTAAGTAAACAAGTCAATATATCCCGAATTGGATTGTATCAGTGGGAAAAATCGCGTAAGTCATGTTGGCAAGTTTGTCTTACACAGTATCTCTGTCACCCACACGTCGTGTCTCAAACCTCAGGTGGACATGTGGCCAAGCAAGCTTATATGTTGAATGTTATCGAATATGTAATAAATCACTACAAGATCGCCCATAACGAGCCCTCTGACCTTACATAACTTGTTTCATTTAGAGAGACACAAAGTTAGGGAGAGAAGGACAGGGAAAAAAGGAGGTGGCAATTTGTCGGCATCTCAACACTGTCATCTGTAAAAATGCAGGGCATGACATGCAAATAATCATTACAATAATAGTAAATGCCTTTGTCCTAGTAATACGCTTCCTTTTTACCCCAAGATATGTATTCGTGATTAGACTGTAGCGTTATATCATCTCTACATCCCGTCAAGTCATACAGCACCAAAAGCTAACTGTACCTCGGTCGTTGGTCATTTGGTCGGTGGTAAAGTTAGCAGGGTTACATCACATCATTAAAAAAACTCTTGAGGTATCCAGCATGAGAATGTTAACAACTTGTGAAATCATAATCGTACCTAATCCACACTCTTATACACACTATCAAAGTTTTCATCTTGATTATCAAATGTATATACAGTCTTGTATATAAAATACTCATCTGTTCATCATCATCTCTTGGGTCACACGCATTGCACGACAAGCAGAACATAAAACCATCAACGTTAGTCCCTGATGGAAGAGAAACAGTATGTTTTGGTCAGTCAACGAGAAATGTTGGTTAGTTGGCTATGACTTTTGTGTGATGTGATCAAGTTGAAATGTAGAATTTTTTTATCACATGAATCCATCCTCCTTGTTCTTTCTCTGTGAGTATCAAAGTAAGTCTCACCTGAGCTGACCCTGCTTATTTCTCGACGCTTAAAACTTTTAACATGATCTTGACGAAAAATATAGAAAAAAAATCATGTGAGAATTAAGGCAAAAACTGAAGATTGCATTCTCTCGCTAAATATTTTTTCTCGCTGAATCACCAATTCACCATCCTACCATAGAGTGCACTTTAATATATGCAGTGAAACAAGGAGAGGATGATTTTTTTTTCAAAAAAATAAAATTCTGCAACGAACATATTCTCAAGTGGAGATGATGAAGGGCATTGGACCAAATAATAAGGTTGTGAAGAGGATAAAGTTGCAAAAAGGATGCATTTTCTCATAAGCCGTCGGCGGATTACACAGCCGCAACGATATTATTATGTAGTCTTGGTCAGGCAAAGTCATACGACTTTTTTGAGAGAGAAGATGAGATTTTGTTTAATTTTCATTTTGCTCCTGATTCTCTTACCTCTTGTTCAACAAGAAACCGCATAAAGATGAGCATCCGAGTTATTTCCCTTTAACCTGTAACTTCACTTAGGTACATTTTAAACAATTCAGACAAGCTCATGAGATGCACGTAGCTGCAAGGGAAATGAGCTTAACATCTCTGTGAAAGAGTGAGGGCAAGAAAAGAGACCTAGTTAGCGGTTCATCCTCAACATTTCGTCTTTTTTATGCAACATACATATTTCCCTAAGTATTATATGAGAATTAGGAATGAAAAAAGCCATGAAATATTTACAATCTCTTACATAAAAAAATGTACACATCTTTTTACAATAAAACCTTTTTTATGCTTGGATTTTTAACCATTGCTTATTTCGATTTAAGAAATAATATGCCCGCCCCTTTCCCGAACCCTCGCACTGACAATAAATACTAAAATATTTTATAGGCAGGCATCTTTAAATGCTCGATTTTTTTTCTTTAAACATCCTTGACTGTCCACTTTGTAATGACATTAAAACCCTGATGAGAATGATGAGCACCGACTTTTGGGATGGAGCATTTAACCACTTAAAAAATAATAGAATTAGGGTCGCATGCTGTAAAAATGCATGAGAGAAGTAGATAAATTCTTAGCTGTTCGCATGAATAATTACCACATACTAAAAAAAATCTCTCTAATTCTCATCATCACCACTGCCTAATGTGGAGTGTAGCCTCTTTAAAAATATAATTATTATTTACATTACATCAGTCTCACATGATCAACATCAGTTTTGCATGACCTTACTCACACACAATATATCCTTCCTTGTCTCATCCCATTTGTCCCAGTGATGTAAATTGAGAAGGTAATTTGAGCCCTCTTAATTCTCACAATGACTAACCATTTCCCAGAGAATTAAGCACAAAACATCCATTTCACGGAGATATTGCTGCAAAAAGGGAGAAAGACATGCAAAACTGCATTTTTCACAAAAACACTAAACACCTTTCACATCTGAAAAGGGAATACACTTGTCTCAACTGCAACATTTATCATTCCCATTCTGTCCATTTTTTCTAATGAAGAGTGACTTGACGATGGGATACTTATGGGGAGTAGAGATAAAGTTGCCACCTTCATTATCATTACCATAAGTTTTTTTTTATGCAAAAAAATATTACACAGCTTGCCTGGGTTAATTCCTTGTGAGGAAAATACCACCGCGTGTGTGGTTTGCATTGTCATCATCATCTCACATCCACAACCTGATTTAAGGTTAGCAGAGCCAAAAACAAAAAAAGACTCTAGTCACAAGATGAAACTTTTTATGTAGGTAACATTTTATTTACTGGTCCAGTGTTATGTCCTTGCGATACCAGTTTGCTTGTCAGGTTTGCATAACATCCTCTTGTAAATTTATACCTCTTCATAAGAGATGACTTGATCCGCTGCCTGTATTTCAGGTGAAGTGCAACGGGTTCTCCAATTTTTTCCTTCAAAACCCCATCAGATATAGTTATGCAATAAAGACAGAGAAAAGAAAATTAGTGTTGTGTGTGGCTCTCTTGTCATCCTGAGTATGATTCCTGCGTACTCTTTTTTAAAGTGATCTCATAACTTTGTCAAATCTGTCGGAAGACACTGGTCTACCCTTATTACCAAGTTAAATGAGCCGAGGGCAGCCACTCGTTTCCCGTCAATCTGGCAAATATTGTAATAAGATTGAAAAACTAAGGCAAAAAATATCCCAATGAAAAAATCTACTACATCCCTATATCCTTATAAGTTATATGGGTTAGAAAAGTTGAGAGAAGAAAATCTTTCAAATGCGAAACTAACCTCATTAGCAGAAAATCCCACTTTTTTTCCTTGCATAACAATCCATCTGATGTGGTTACGAAAATGGTTTCAAAAATATGATAATCTCGAGAGAAAAATGAATATGCACAAAAATCAAGAAGCCACATGAGCTGCCATATGAAAATCTCTTTTAAACTTTATGACTCACATGGGGATAATCAACGAGCAAGAAGTTGACTGTCGACTTGGCTAAAATACGACTTGGTCTTCCCCACCAAAGTCGATACTCTTTTTAACATCTTTGCAATCACATGAGAACCATCGATAATCCTTTTTTTACAGTAGTTTCATGATACATAATCCTATTCAATATACAAACTCTCGAAATGATCATTGCAATTTGCAAAAAAAATCAAAAACAGCTCCTGTTCTCTCTATCTTGAAGCTTGTTAAATCGTCAATTTGAATTCAGAAAGTGGATGTCGACAAGCTGTCATGTCAAAGGGCTTTTTTCGCTGTAAAATAATGATCCCCAAAACTAGCTCCTTTCTCTCCTTGAACAATTTATCACTGTGCTGAAATCACTCTCCGTTTTTCTAATTCTCACTTGTAAGCTTTTCCCATTTCACGTCTTTCTTATCTCACCCGAAAGATACATTTCCTGTCAATCAGGATGTTAACTAGGAACAACTTTTGTTTCCTTAAAAGCATTATGGCTCCCTTTCGAACATCACCTTTCTATAAAAAAAAGTTGAATTTTACCCATTTGAGAAATACCTCATTCACACAACGGGACAGTAATATCCGTTTTTTCTCTCTCGTGGTTTAATAACTCCATAAGGAAACAACCAAAGTGCTGTGCCATCCTCATCATGATTTTTCCCCTTAAAATCCCTGATTTTAGGAAGAACTCGTAAAAAACTTGTACGGAGATCAGGAAATGATCAGTAAAATTTACAAGGATTTATTAATGTACGCATACCTACATTTTAATATGGATGCTTGCTCCCAAGGATGGTTATAAGTTTGCAAAAATCCTATCCACGGCAAGGTAGTCTCTTTACAAACAAGGAACGAGATGAATGCTTTATTTACTTTATGAAAACATAATTTAGCCAAAGTTGAAAGAAAAGGAGTGTGGTATGTGTAGTCATTTTTGGATGCTTGTTATATCATAATATAATTTTCGACCGAGATATCCCGAGTCGCATCAGCTCACAGAGTAAGCACTCATATTCATTTATTTGGCAGGGAGAAAAAAAATCAGAGGATTTCGTACGGTATCCCAACATTTTTTTTCTTCTAAATGGTTACATCAAAATCTTGCATATAATAATTTTGAATGCATTCAGCCAGCCAAAGAAAACGCTATGAGCCAAATGCTGTGTGATTTTTTTCCCTTCATCCTTATGTCTACTATATTTATAACAATAACAAATATTATATATATCCTGTGTGCATCCTTTTTTATAATATTTTCCTCCTGGGATACTAAAATGCATATATTTTTTTGCTTGTCCGAGTGAAGAACCTACTCTTCTGTGGCAATTAGCCCGTTGTACAAAATGTACGTCTAACGCAGAGCAATTATTTTTACTAGACACACACATACACACATAGCCTCTCATCTTCATTTTTACACGATTCGAAGATGAGGAACATTTGTGTTACATAAAAAAAATGAAGAAGTCTTCTCCCTTTTCTTCCTCTTGTTAACAATAACGAGTGACCAGTTACGCGAGCCAGATTTTCTCTCTTTGTAAAATATCTATCTATTCTTTTCTCCTCCGCTTAAATAAAGTATGCTTTATTAAGCTGTTATACTTGTTGGTTACATGGTGGCACGGACAGCCACCTCATTGTTAACTCAATAATGGGAATAATACTCTTTCCTCCAATAACAATCCCTTCA
Source organism: Sinodicranocentrus sp. ZH6 (assembly GCA_027743935.1). Lineage (NCBI taxonomy): Eukaryota > Metazoa > Arthropoda > Collembola > Entomobryomorpha > Entomobryidae > Sinodicranocentrus > Sinodicranocentrus sp. ZH6. Next base: position 31,148 of record JAHZNA010002642.1, read on the forward strand.
CATATTTCAAACGTTTGGCAGAAAAAAGAACAAGAATTGGAAGGAGATGGACGGACGTACAGTAAAAAAAAGAAAATAGTCCGGTTCCATTGCAAACTTGAAATAGACAAGTTTAAACATTTCTTATATTGCTTCACCTGTCATTACTTCTTACATTTCAAGAAATTTCTTACAAGCTTGGAAGAACCGCTGACTTCCTTTTTTAAACGTTGTATTTAGCTCATCCATAATGTATAACCTTGGAGGATGAACAGATATATCCCTTGTACGTTATTAAAAGACTTGTTTAACTTCTTCAATTTTTTTCCTCTTCTTCCTTTTCAACTCTTTTCTCAGCTAAACTCAAGGAAGCATGAAGGGAAGCGGTGGTGCTACCACAACACTATTCTGTCAACAAATGACAGATATGAAACTGCTAACCGAGCTACCGGTCCTTAATTCACTTGCTCACAAGGCGTTGCACTTGTTCACTCTATTTTTTTTCTCTCGCAATTCCTCACACATAGACATATATATCTTTACCCGTTGCCGTAAGTCACCCTAGATATTATTCTTGTCAACACCAACCACCACAAAAATGTTAGCTTTTTATGTGTATGAAAATCCCACCCCGCCTGGTAATAACAAACACTCTCCCATTCACTCTATAGCAATATTAGCTCGCGAGCTTCATACTTTTTTTACGAGGGTAATTCTTTTAAGGGAATACTCATCATCATTGTCATTACCCCACCTGTAAAAAGAAACGTGTGCACTTTGCCTCTGTTGTTAAAAGATACAATTTTTAAATAGACTTTGTCATCCACAATTTTAAAAACGATTACTTCCACAATATATTTAAAGTACGAAACAGGCTTCTCATCAAAATCCCATAATATCCGAGAGTAAAAATAGTCGTGTGTATACCCTATGATTTTCAAAAGTTGAAATTCTTCCCCCTTGAAAACTTTATCTTTCAAGGCTTTTTTCTTCTCCCTCATTCAGATGAATAGGTAGTAACAAGTCGTTTCATGACTGAAACTCCTCCACATTTATAAGGAGAGTATATGAGTATATGTGATAATCACGGTAATGGCTCTCTTCTCTTCATTTTAATATGCTTACTTTAACTCTGTAAATACCAGGAGCATCATGCCAAATGAATAAATACAATCACGAGAGAAAAGAAGTGCTTAAGATGAGAATAGACTTTTTACATATTTAAGAATGCATTGAGTGTGAAGACGGTGAAAAAAGCCACTCTTATACGTTCCAATGACTCTTGAAGCATGCCCAATTTATAGTCATATTTTATTCCCATCAAAATGTATATAAGCTTGTGTATATGCCTATGTGCAAGCTCTATAAAAAATTGAGCTCTTGTCAACTAACAATATCGTAAAACGTGAAGGAGAGAGAAATTTCTAGAAAATTATGTATAAACCACCCACCCAAATGATTACCCTTGGTTAATATAAAATGCATACTTGTACAAGATATTAGCCATTTAGTACCCTCATATTTCTTCTCTTGTTGGTTGATCTAGCTGTCAGCCGTGAGGGGAGGTAGCTGTGATGTAATATATTGCACCCAGCATTTCCTTCCTTTTGGTCTAACTGGACTTTCAATTCACTGTTTTCCCTTTTCAGTTCCTTCATTTTTTCTAGCCAAATTCAACCTGTATTTATCCCATATTGCATTTCTATAAAGGATATGGAGAGGATTCATATGTGTAGATGATTGAAACTGTATCTGTGTGTGATTCAAACCATCTTGATTTCATGCGTTTTATTCACACTAACTTGAAAAAAACTGTCACATGATATGCACGCTCTATAGTTAACCCTTTTCATTTAAATAGTGTTAGTGTGAGTTGCGGCAATGTGGAGAGGTTTACAAGGATTTTTACTTTTTAGCGTTATTTCCTCTAAAAGCTCTGTTAAAGCTAAATAGAGCTTCCTTTCTTCACACACGAATCCAATATTGGAAATCATGTGTGTCGAGTCGAAAAAGGTATAAAACTTTGTGTAATTGAATGCGTATGCATATGTGTGGCTCCACTTTGAGAGGAAGAGGATCCGCGAGGAAATTTCCCATGGAATCTATTACCATTCATTATACCTATTATTGCGTATGCAAAAGAAAGAATGTGCTTCAAATGCAACACTTCCGCTTCCGTTATATTCACGTGTGAAATCATCCATGTCATCTTGTACAACTTGAAGAGATTCCAGATAGCGTATAAGAAAAGATTAGAAGGCACTCGAGAAATATAAAAATTCCCTTGTTTTATTCTTTCGAGAGTTGAAAGAGGAGTGAGGAAAAGGGCAATGTAATCTGTCATGTGCTCTACTGTACTCTTGACGTTCTTCCCATGAAGGGGAATCATCAAGATCGGGGTAATCATCATCATCGACTCAACTGCATCCAACCACAGCGAATTCACGATAACCAGAAAAGATTCACAAACCCTGCTCACGATTTTTCAACCAAGCTAAACAACCGTCTAGGGAAACATACTGTTCTTTGCCATTTCCATTCGCTAGAGCATCCCTCTCTCAGATAATTACTGTGAATAATGAACGCTTTGATTGGATTTCCCACCTACGTAAATAGGTACTCATTTCTTTGTACAATGTCACCAGCGCCGAAGTATGAGGAAAAATGCAAATAAAAAATATTCATCCTGATATACATTTCTCATCTTCGTCACGAAAGCAGTTTTTAATCTTGTAACAATTCACGCATTTCTTATAACCAAGTTAGGCTTGAATGGTTTCTCCCTCAAGGCAAAGAAAGCGATTAACTTGTGCAAATACTCCGATCCACAGAGACAGGGAGCAATCAATATAGGGATAATTGAGTTGCAACCTGAATCATCAAATTCCGCCTCACAACATATCCTTATGTTTAACATGCATGTCTACACGATCTCAACAAAATTGCGTACACATAATCTTCCTTGTAAAAAAACTCTGTAACTTTTTGTTATAGGTACAGTATTAGTTTTTGGGATAGGAAGTGGGGAAAACATATATGGACCAGTTTTTAGATGTGAATATAACATGGCAGCAAATAGTGTATTACTTTATCGACAATCAAAGTCAAATCAAGTTGAGGAGAGGTTGCTAATGATCCCACTGTATCACTTATATCCCGACTTTTATCCTCACATTCTTGTCATGGTCGCTTTAGCAAGAGGAGGATGAGGTTGACACAAAGTGCAGGAGAGAAAGAATGTGTGCAACTCGACACACAGGGTCGGGTGCTCTTGTTCCGTAAAATAATGCAAAAAAACTTGATTGAATCCAATCAAAAGAATGGTGGATGGGATCTTCAAGTTGAAATTTTTCATTTACAAAATGTCCCGTTCCTTTTGCACAACTGGGAACCCTCATTTTTTTCTCAATAAAAGTCATTCCTCCACCTTTTGTTGTTGTTTTTTGTGAAGTGCACACACGCACACAAGTTATGTAAGTCTGATATATAAAAAAGGATATTTTTAGGGTTTTATCTTTTCTTATAATATTTTTCGCTGACTCATGGATTCTCTCAAGGGGTATTGTGTAAGATGAGGAGAGAGAAATAATGCAAGGTGCAGTCCCATTATGGAATATCAACAAGCTTAAGAATAATCCCAGGTCACGACAATAATTCTAAGGAATTCACGCGCCTCTCCATATTCTCTAGCTGTGTGAGCAATGACAAAAGGGAAAACAAATAAAGGGAGGAAGAAGGAAACCATCTTTCATTTCAGCTTAGGTGACCACGGATTATATAGTGGAGGCAAAAAGAGGGAGGTGAAAATGCCCTCCAATGAACTTTTGGTATAGATTTCAGACAAACTAGCATTTTCTCGGAATAAAATGCAATGCAGCAGAAAGGCATAGCCATTTGCATACAAGTAAACATGCCTCTTTCTTACGTGAAAGAATGGGAGAAATGCAAAAGTGTAGAAAATCATGGAAAAATTGCAAACTATAATATTTCAAGTGCAAGCACCATACACAAATCGTGAAATGCTACCATGCTCAACCTCATCATCATCATTAGCCTTTCTCAATACAAAAAAGGATAAGAATGTATTTTTGGTGAGGAAGGAATTCATCCCAAGCAATTTTTTCCTTCCAAAGCGCAGGTGCAGAAGAGAAAACAAGTTCATTTGTAAACTGTACATCGTCAAAGAATGTTTAAAGTGAAGTATAAAAAAGGATATAAACTTCTAAATGATATCCATCACCCTGCCCACCACACACACTTATTTTGTCACTAAAAATATATCCTCACCACCGCATCCATTTTATATGAATAGGGAATTAAGGAAGACTTTTTTTCAAAGGAGCTTCCTCCATCAACCAATTTTGTTTCATTTTTCAGTAATAAATTGCCCTTTCTAAAAATGTACATGCAAGTGTCATGTGATATTTTAATATAGCCATTTACTCAGAAAAAAATATCCTTCTTCACAAACAATCCCTGTGCAATGGTAGTAGTTTCTTTGAGTTTATTATACGGTTTACAATGCATAATCACTACGTTCCAGAATGCCATGTCGTGATTTGCCATTTAGGGAACGTCAGGAGAAACACGACTAGGAAAAAAATATACATCTTATCTCATCTCTACTCATTCCCCCATCTTCCCAGTCCCGTAATCCTTTTCTCAGTTTTCCAATTCTTGACTTTGCCACCAACACAAATTACCCAGCACCTAAAAGATACGCCATTGCAGGCGCAGCAGGAGAGAATGTCTTTTTTCAGTTGAGAGAAGAAGAAAGAGCATTACCGTCATCATCCTTTTTTTTCTCTTCTTTTCACTTAACATATTTAATCCCAATGCATAAATTGCCAGAGGCAATTACACACAATCTTTTTACACTTGCTCCATGCAATCACAGTGTCACTTACACATGTTGCTCTTTTTTGGCAAGGAACAAAAGCTGGAAAAAAAAAGATTTTCCACATGGGCACAATAAAACATGACTGATCTAATCAACTCAAGACGAAGAGAAAAAAAGTTAGGTCCATCGACCGATTAAAGTCTCGTCTTTGTAGAACATTACGTGAGTATTGTGCTGTCTACACAAAACAGAGGATTAAGCCCATAATCACGATGCATAAATTGACCCAACCCAAACTCTACAGAAATGATTCCCTCAAATTATATTTTATTGCAGGGAATCATCCACCTATTTACTTTTTAATGTGCGAAAAGCCGATGGAGGAAACTCTTTCAAAGAAAATAATCCTCCGCTACTTCAACACATCCTATGAGGGATAAATTCTTGCATATAAAAAATTATTACGCATTCTCTTTCGCGGGAGGACGCTATAGTTTTCATAATTATAAAGGGAGAACAGCCTGCAGAAAGGAATAACGTGAAAAGAAGATTTATTATTGATACAAGTACTCATAATGTCAAAGGCCATACGGGATTATAATTGTTATGGCTTAATTCATACGTGCAACAATGCATTCATTCATAATATCCACGCCTTATGCAGTGATTTCCTGGAACAGAAAAAAACCTGAATTGTACACGATTCATGTTTTTTTCCTTCATGGTCTTCACGTGTGAGCCACTTTTCATGCAGTGCATGTGAAATTTTGTAAAGAGGGAAACCAAAATGCGTACTTGTTCATAACTAGTACGCATAAATACAACCTCTTTCACAGATAGCATAGATTTTCATTAAGATTTTTTTTTGCAAAAAAACAACATATATTAATGTACTTTTTTTGCTTTTTCTTTCTACAGAATGAGATTGGACTCGCATTTCAGCCTCCTCCCACTGGGACTTATATGTTTAGCCTGTGTAATCCCAATTCTAGATGCTCAGCGACCCTCAGTGTTATCAGGAGGGGGTCTTCGACCCCTTCTAGGGCTTACTCTTCGTCAACAACTGCAACAAGGCCAACCACCAGTACCTCGTTTTGACTGTAACCCTGAAAGCACTGGCTTTGAACTAGTCACCGGTTTCGTTTTCTCTTCCCCAGCGGATCTCCTGGATTCCCAGCCTGGGACTCTGATGCTTGCCGATTGTCTTGAAGCTTGTCGCCTCAACTCAAGCTGTAGAGCGGCAAATTATGAGACAGGCCTTTGTGTACTTTTCTCCGCCGACTCGGATCATCGCCCAGGTAAACTTGATTTTTTTTTCTCCAATAACAATTTCCTTTATCTAAGTGCATCTCCTCCACACCACCAGCTTTGAAAATAGAGAGCCTCTAGCTTCTACACATTATCGTCATCATTATTTACCCCATTAGCATTCAAGCTCATTTTTATTCCCATCTGATCCCTTTTGTGCTCTGATGTGGAAGCCGAAAAACCAGACCAGAGCTATCCGAAATAACTAGTCATAAAAGTCTTTCATCAATTCTGAACAATAAGGAATTCAGAGCGTAAAACAATACTGTAGTTAAGAATTGCTTGAGGAGAGCCAAAGTATAAAAAATTAACCTTGCAAAGTCGCAGGAATGAAAAGAGTGCCAAAATGTCAGAATGTGTTTTGACTCCTTCAGAATAATACCTATCTCTCTACTTATGTAAAAATCTTGTAAAGTATTACCATTAAAATCCCTATGTAGGTATGTATCACTGTGGTTCTTCTTCGTTACAAGTCAGTGCACTCGGATTCACATGTCTTATTTAATAAAAATATTACTTTTCAACATCACACAAAATCCTCTCTTCCCATTTGATACGCAATGTTATATATATCTGCTCAACTTCAAAGAATCACATCGTACATCAATCCACCTTTCAAAGATGTATCTCTTTTTTTCAAAAATCCCCACAAAAAGGGGTAAATTCAAGCTGAAATGAATATAATTAATCGCTAGCAGACACCGTTGTTTTATCTTACCTCACACCTATTTTCTTCATTTTTTCTTCTTTCTTCGTCTTCTTCGTAAAGTAAAAAAGAGGATTCATCCTCCCACCAAAAAAATTCTTTGGCTTACATACCCCATCCAAGCATGTGTGTCAGATGAGCAAAAAGAAACTACGTAATAAAGAACACACATATCACCGCCGTCTACAATCCTAACAATATTCAAGGGAGAACTAACATAAGAGCAAGGGTTATTATGCTACATTCCTTTCATATTTTAAAGGCAAATGCAACTTTAAAAAAACAAATGCATTTATCTATCTCCCCCTCACAGATAATGTGCAATGCACCTCATTCTTTTAATTTGGATAGATGAACCATATGAGTAAAATGCAAGGAAAAAAATACAGGTTAGCGTACTTCATTTCCCTTCTCTCAGCTGCGGTTCTAATTTGCAGACTTAACTGAATTTTGATTCCTACATAGAAGCTTATACATGTGTAAGGATACATTTTTTATTTTCTGCGAAAGGCCCCATGCAAAATGGGAGAGAACAAAAGAGAGAATTTATAGAGCTGTGCACGATGCCTAATATACATTACGTATTTTATCATCAATGAAGTCAATGTAAGCTACTTATTAGAATTATATTTTCCTCTCCCAGACTCACTCCTACAATTTTACTTACGTATTTCTCCTTCTTCTTTCCTAGAACCGGGATAAGTTGTGAGAAGGAGAGAGAGAGAGAGATAGACACAATGTAGCAATTTTATTATTGAATTTTGCCCTCATGCTCTTATTCACAGGGATGTTTTATATGAGCATAAAATAAGGTACATATTTTAGCTGCCACACGGAATAGTCCGTTACTTGTCTTGAGGTTGTGAGAGAGAATGAGTGTTACGTAGAAAAAACATGATCTTGATCTTGAGCCTAGTATTACAATGCAATAAGTTTCTATCACCACCTCCACCACTATACCACATTTTATATGCCTATATGTCACTCATCTAATACGTAGGTATATAAAATTTCTACCTATAAATGATATATGTGTGTATGTAGACCTCCGAGTCAGCCCTCAGTGAGGAGAATACACAAAGATAATAAGATTTTAATGCAACGCCATTACGCTCAGCCTCCTTCCACCTCTTTTGTTATATAACAATCCATTTGAACCATACACATCTACCCCATAAACATCCCTTTATTGCATCTCCCTATTGTTTCTCTCTCCTTTTCTATTGATATGCTGAAAAGTGGCAAGAAAAATGCACAATTCACATTGAAATTCCTCAATTCCCTTTTAAATGGGAAGAGAAAAGGCAGTGGTGGCAAGTTTACTTGTGAAGCAACCTCCTTTTCTCGTATGCAAAAAAAACTCACATAATAAGATGTAATGGGGACTGATTTTTTCATTAGATTTATTTTGATTTCATCTCAGATTTTTTTTCTTCTTCTTCTCCCTTTGCATAGGAAAGGTATAAATATTGTGAGACAAGTGAATCCCCCATTTGTACTGACAATTGCAGTAAAAAGAAATGAAAATGCATGTAACCTACTCAAATGAGCATATAAAGCGAAATGCATTATCATCATTGGGGTATTGTTCTCTCTATAAAATCTGATGATAATCATTTGAGAAATGCTAATTATCATTTTTACCCAGCTATTGTTCCCTTTGCAAGCAACAATTAGACAGTGAGGATGATGACCAGAGCCACAGACAAGTCAAAAGTGCTTGCCAATATTTTAACGTGAGGAAGAGGGGGACCATGCTTAAACACACTTCTCTCCTTCAATAGATATTTTTTTAAAGTCGACCTGATATACCCGGTGAAAATGAGCATTCCAAAGGAGGCAATGATCAATCGGGTAATTTTACAAGGAATGATGATGACGATGCCGTTGTGTTGATTGTTGTTTGGTTGCTTCCCCATTGGATCATTCAGTTACGGTGATAAATTGCCCGATTCATTGATCCCCCTCAAAGCCTCCTTCACTCACTCGACGACTTTCATTATGAGCTTAAGAAGAAAAAGATGATGAATGACTTCGTGTCGTCACCTTAATATCCTCGCTGAGCATTACAATGCAGAGGCTGAGTCAACATCTTAATTACCCCTGGGAATAGATTAGGACTAGAAGGGTATACAACGACGGCAAATACAATGCTCAAGTTAAATTACCGCTTGTAAAAAATGAGCTTCATGCAGGGCACTAAACGAATTCCATTTACGAAAAATACGGAGTGATGGGTGATTGTGAGTTGAGAAATATTGACAAGATCTGGTTTTACTAAAAGAAAACTTCGACCAGTTAATGACTGGCGTGTTTCAAAAGTCCCGTTTATTCACGTCTTTTTGCACATTAGGGAATTTGGTCACTTGTTTGACACTTGTGGTGCTAATGGCGAGTATTTTCATTCAATGCCGAACTAGCTTCAGTTGAAAGCCAATGTCGAATTTCTTTTCATGAAATGATTCACTGATTTACCTCGATGTCCCACTAAAGCACTTCAGGAATATATTGTAAAGCAATAAGCCCATGAAGAATATTCCCTTCATTTAAGTTAGTCCGAGAACAAGTTAAATTATAGTTTCCTCCACCTTGTTACACAACATTTGTTTTCGTAAATGATTTACAGACCCTGATCACCTTGCCTGCAGGGCATCATGCCAACTTGTAACTGCCAAAACAAACACGCACCTTTTCCCTGTTCACCTGCTTAAATGCTGGAGAGACAAGGTGCAAATTATATGCGTAAACGAAATACATGAATGATAAATGATAACCTATGTACAAAGAACCTCCATTCAAAAGACTTAATCACACGCATTTTTTTACTACAACTCTTATCCGTAAACTCCTCGGGTGCAACAAGTTTTTGTGTATTTCCTTTCCACTTTTTTTTGCATTTTTGACTCATCATCACCTGGCAAAAAATGTTATGCAGACTTTATAAAAATTACATATCCTCCCCTGCCCTGCAAAGGGAAATCAATGAAGAGCACGATGACCACGATATGATACGCACATACCGAGAAAGGTTTACAATCAAAGGTATATAATTACAATCAACAGTTCCCTTCCATGCACCGTTCCTGCAGGAAAATGAGCTTAAACGATCACGACTCTTTTCAAAAGCTCAACCCTTGTCAAGTGAACCAGGTGAAATGAAACAAGTGCAGTTGAACAATACTCAAAAAATGGTATAACATAAGAGGATTTTTGTACGATCCAATTAGCCATCTATACCACATTTTAACTATGCCGCCTCAATTAGCAAAGATATTGAAAAGCAATATCACCACCACCAACCACCACGAATGAGCGTGAGGAGAGGATTTGAAGATTAGCATAATAAATACATTCGTGCTATAAGATAATTAAAGGTCGGGCTTGAATATTAGAGAAAAGCAGAGACGAGACTAGAACACGCAACGCAGGAACACATTCCTCATCCATCCCATATGCATTTTATTATTAGAAAGAGAGAGAGAGAAAAAAAATGGGGAAAAAATTTGCATTTCATCAGTTCCCATACCATACCCGTATACCCTTATGATGGTGATCACAGGATAGATCCAATAATATTTTATCTTCATCAATATACTGCATGCATTGATCGTATCGGAGAGAGAAAAAATCTCAATCATTATATTAGCGTGAAGACGCCGTAAAAATACGACTCGATTTTATTTTTTACGATGGGCATTAAATACCTTTCTACAAAGTAACTAACTAGACATACACATGTAGCCAAATGTAGAGCTATTCTTTCCCTCTGTTACGTACTTTAGATGATACAAAGCTTCATCATGATCAGCATCCTTCTCCTCTCATAAAAATTGCATTGTGAATAGCCAAGCCGTATAATAGCAATAATAATAATCATAATGATAATAATATCTTCTTATCGTGTGGTTTGAAACACATCAAATCTATTGCCATTTCCTATTTCCCTTTTTAAGCGATGAAAATCCCGTTAGACAACAGGAGCATAAGAAAAGAGCTGCATTTACTGAAGGAAAAAAATTATTCCATATTCTATCCTCCACATCGAGTTTTTGTGCATAGTCTCTTCATAAAAAATATATTTAGGAGTAGTGACGAGCCCTGTTCAAGTCTTAAGGAACTTTTTTTCCTCATTTTTTTCTTCTTCATCTTCTTCCCTCATACAAAACTCAATTAGCCAAGTTTTTTTGAAGGAGAATAATATCCGAATGGGAGAATCTTTCGGAAATACAAAAAAGCAAGATGATGATGATGATGATGAGCGTGTGTTGAGGATGTGTATTGCCTTATCAGAATCACAACAAAAACAGGCAGCAAAACCATCCCTCTTCTGATCATCTTGGTATCAACAGACACGTTAGACAACAGGAGCATAAGAAAAGAGCTGCATTTACTGAAGGAAAAAAATTATTCCATATTCTATCCTCCACATCGAGTTTTTGTGCATAGTCTCTTCATAAAAAAATATATTTAGGAGTTGTGACGAGCCCTGTTTAAGTCTTAAGGAACTTTTTTTCCTCATTTTTTTCTTCTTCATCTCCTTCCCTCATACAAAACTCAATTAGCCAAGTTTTTTTGAAGGTGAATAATATCCGAATGGGAGAATCTTTCGGAAATACAAAAAAGCAAGATGATGATGATGATGAGCGTGTGTTGAGGATGTGTATTGCCTTATCAGAATCACAACAAAAACAGGCAGCAAAACCATCCCTCTTCTGATCATCTTGGTATCAACAGACAATACTCGTGTATCGAGGATAGATACAGGGAGAAGGTGATGCCGTATCATAATATTAAACTTGATATTGTGTATCATCCTCCCAATCGTCGCTACAAAGTGTGTAGCACATACATTTAGAATGAATTAGATGGACGGCTTGTTGCTCTTTTTCCTCATGATGAGTTTTGATTCGAAGCGATAATTAGCTTTTTCAATGAGGAAAACTGCAACCTCATCAAGCCTTTAATGTTTTTACAGTGGATGGTTCCGCCAACCATAGATTTATATTTTTTCTTCTCGGTCATTTTCAATGAGGTTGCTGTTTTCTTCTCGGTGGATTGATGCCTTTTCTCACTCACATAATCCCGTCATTATTCATCAGTCAGGGCAAAGCTAACGACAAGTGGCACCTTATCCCATCTGCTTCTCCTTACGCATCCATGAATAAAACACCTTTCAATTCTGCCATCATTCCTCATCACCATCAAAATCATTTCTCTTACATTTTTTCCTACACTAACATACTGATATACATACGGTGTGCAAAAGAAGAGAGACACGTATTGTACAGAGTAAATGACGTGAAATGTGTGACATTTGTTGTACCATTGAGAAAACTATTTGCTACTATTGCTACTTGTGTTCTTTACAATTGCATAACATGTCATAACACCATAAGGGATATTGTATGCTGACAGGTAGAGAGAAATGCAAACTTTATACTGTCATATGAAGAACGGCTGTCAGACGATGAACAAGTGTGTATGACATGCATTTCCTTGTGAAGCAAAAAAACGGATTTTTTCCCTTCATATTTTCATATTATGGCATTCCGCAATGGGCTACATGCAAGTATAAAGTATTGATAATGATATGAATTACGGAGTCGGAGCTATGAGCTGCCGGGGCAAAAACTAGTTTTTCGTCATAAGTAATATAGGTAACCACAGAAGGATATACGTACACAACAACACGGTGCATATATCACCTATGACCTTTAAGCTGAGGAAAACTGTGCTTTGTTTCTCAAGCCAGCTTCCTGTATTAACATTCTAGAGGGGAGAGAATGGGATTCTTCGTCATTTTCTAGAGGATAGGTTAAACCCTATACGCAATATACCACCTACATATTTTCCACTTTTGTCTTGACATTCATAATCTTTGAGAGAAGACGGGTAATTTATCCTATCGGAGGAGAGAGAGAGAGAGCCACTTTAATATATTGCTGCTCCCATTTTTCTTCCTTGAGTTGCGTCGCAAATATGTGTGTGTGCTACTCGCATGTAAAAAAACGGGGTTCTACTCGCAACGGAACCAATTTTCTAGGCATCCGCGGAGATTAGAATCTTGACTTCCGTCTCCACATACAAGGGCATCAATATACAAGAGTGTCCAACCTGGGAAAAAAATTATTTCACACGGGCGGATCTATGTTTCATGTAACCTATTGATAAAAACAAACTGTGGCAGTAATTATGCAAACGAAGAGAAGGAGAGAGAAAAGAAAAATGACGATGAAAAGTTGTTGTTTTTTCCTTTAGTGCTTCTTTAGTCATTAATGTGTGTACAAAATATGGATAATCTCTTTCACGATGAGTTTATATGTTTGCTCTACTAATAGGGGGAAAAAAATCTTGGTCATGAATAGCACGCAACTCGAGGTAGCATAATATAGAAATGTAATCCTCTCCGATTATTTTCAAGTATCCTATTTCCCGAGAAAATATTTTTTATACAAAAAAAGATACACAAAGTTTTTTTTATATAAAAGCCCGTTCCCCTTGATAGGGGTGAATATTACGGGCGTGTATACATTACTTATACATATGCATCTTTGGTTATTACACGGATCAGTGCACAAGATCTGAAAAAACGGTAACTAGGATAAAGACTATGATTAACTGACAGGAGTAGGCTATTAAGGCTTTTTTGCATATATCTCACTGTGAAATATAATGTAAGCAAGTAAATTTAGAATACTGATCTGCATATGCATACTCATACCCTATAATATTCCTACAGTGCAGTGTATACTCTTTTCTCAAACTTAATGGAGCCATTATATGGGGAAACATTAAAGTTGCATTTAGGGCTTATGATTTATAGCTGTACAATGCAGCCATGCAGGCAAAACTCGAGAAAATATCTGAAAAAGTGATACTCACTCTTGTCTACAAGCAAAAATACAACTTTGTAATAATATCTCTTTAAAAAGAAACTATAAATGGAAAGCGATCTGATACATCTCATCTGATATACATACCAACCCAAGCTGAAAATTAAGAGCTCCAGCTTGTCAGTCAGTAAGTCAGGAGTTTAAAAGTCCGATATGGCAATTTCCCAGTTGAAAAAATAATATCATTTTTTCTCTTGCGGCTATCGGTCGTCTCAATTCGGTTAAAGGAAATTAGGTTCATGATGAGATGATAAGTAAGCAAGCTCACACCAAGCTCAAAGAAAAAGCCACAAGATACCTAATATATCAACAGGGATGAAACGAGATGAGATAGTCCAGCTGTGAAATAATAAAACAAGGAATATAAACAATCAACTTGCTCAATTATTCTTCTCGCTGAACCACAGCTACAGGAGATGCTAGCGGAAAGTATGTTTTCATCATCATCTTACATCTACATCACTCCCACCCCTGAGGAAAAAGCGTTTTCTAGAACAGAGATGAAAATGACAAGAAGTGTCATGACCCACACGATATAATGTTTGAATGTGCTTCTGTGTTCTTTTTCAAGTTGGATTTATTGAGGGGTATAATCATTTTGAAAAGCAAGAGCTTTTTCCCTCAACTGCCTAAAATCATAACAGATCTCAAGACAAACGAGAGAATGGTCAAAAGAATAAGAAATAAGAAAAAAATGCTTGCAGTTTCACACGGCGAGACTCCACACGACGTTTCACTCTGTTGTTCCTTTTATACGAGGCTACTTTGAGAAATAAAATTGCCAAGAAAATGCAACCATTCATCTTTATTACAACAATGATCGTAATATCTCAATGTAGTGAAGATATACCTACATCATTTTCTTTTTTCTCCCATCTCTCTCACTCAAAGGCTAGAATTCACAATGAAAACCACAAGAGCACAACAGATAGCACGTCACATCACCTAATTTTGATGCCACCTCCTCGAGTGAGCTCTTTTTCTTAAACTTGCGAAAAAATTCAAATCGTAAAAAAAAACATTTTAGCAAAGGAAAACGTTTGAGACAGGAGAGAGCCACACGTGTGTACACTACTTGTTTTGGGGGAAGCACCAACAAAAATTCGTTTTCACCATTTCCAATTGAAAAGGAATTCTTATCGTGTCCACCCTACTAAAATAGAACTTTTCTTGATGACCATAGCCACCGTGGATTTTTGCGGTTGGTGCAAAAATATAGGACAGTATTAAAAGTCTACTAAAAAAAGAAAACTTGTTAGCATACACTGCACTCCTGTCAACGTGTTATCCCATGTGTAATGATGATGTGACGATTTTCCGATGCAAAGTAGGACTCCATGATGAGCCAAGTGCATTTCAAAAGTGCATGGTAAACACTTAACAGAAAATTGTATTTAATGTAAATCCCATAAAAAAGTGCAGTAAATGTACTTGACATGCTAAACACGTACCTAGCAATGTCATTATTGAAAATTGTCATGTGATGTGGTCGTGTCTAGGGAATGATGTAATGAAAACAAGACTTGAAATCGAATCCTTTAAAAATAAAATATGTTGCTGGTTGTTTGTTCTTTGTGAAAGACACTAGTTTTTTGAGATGACGGGATGTGCACGATCTCACCAACCAAATCTTTATCACCATCAGATTAAACCAGAAAGAGTCTCGGTTGATCTCAGTGTCCCGGCACTTTTTGACGAATTGTAGAACATCAGCGAGACTGATTTCTCAAAACCTACATTCCTCAATAATTTTACGAGCATTTTCACTTGCATTTTATGATGTCTCCCTGAAGTTGAGAAGGTATTTTTAGAAAACTACATTTTTACACCGAGATTAGTATACCATGACATGCAAAACATCCCTTAAAGCTTGGGAAAGAGTTTGAACACTTTGAATAAAAAAATTAATGGAATGACTTGATATCCCTTTTTTTTACTAGTATCCTCCTGGCTATTACCAATTTTGCCTGTCCTTATGAGCTCAATTCACACAAAGTTATACAAATGCAACTAAACCACCTGCTATTGTTCCATTCGAAAATAACAAAAGCCAGATGGGCAATGCAAATGCACTTTTTTTCTATCCTGTGGCTGTGTACTCGCATAAAAAGTTACAGACATATCCTCCATTTACCAATTTAAATATAAATTCGAGATTTTTTTTATTATACTTCTTAAGAAAAATAGCACCTCATTCCTCGCATATTTTCTTCGCAAGACACGGATATTTGGGTGCATCACACAATTTGAACAATTCCCTTTCTCGCTCTCTTGGGAAAATTGATACTTTTTGCACTTTCAATAGCCAACACAATGAGGAGAAGGGTGTAAAGTAAAAGTTCTAATTTTTATAGAGATTTCTCATTCTTAAAATATCTTCTTTTTTTCTGTGTCACTAGGTGCTCTCAGCTCATCGCAATTTCCTGTTTTCACTCTATACGCCCAAAAAGTATGTTTAAGTGGACACTGTGACAGAGCTTGGGATTATGAACGAGTTCCTGACTTCAAGATCCGGGCTAAAGGTCAAGAGTTGGTGAAGAAGCAGAGGAAAACTGGAAGCAGGACGGCGTGTATGGAACTTTGCCTTTCAGAAAGAGACTTTGTTTGCAGGTAAGTTTTGCAAATGATTCATCCCAACCCAACCACAATGAAAGGGATTTATTGCGAAAATTATATCTCACATTTTTTATCTAATCTAATCACCCTCTGACCCAGATGTGGCTGCAAGGTCAAGTGATTTACACGACGGGACTGGTTACACAGAGCATCCCTAATTCTGCATAATATCCCACAGATTTAAAATCACATACGATATGAGTGTTAAGCATACCCAGCAGATTACATTGTCCTCCTCAATTTCCATTGCAAAAATGCATGAATCACCTTTGCCCTTTTCATGAAAGCCAATTAGTAGCACACATTGTCTGAAGGAGGGAAAATCAGGTCATCAACACGAAAAGATGTTCATAGCAAGGAAAATAAGGGAAAATCAGGAGGAATGCTGTGCAAAGTTTGTGGTGCAAATGTCAACTGGTCTTCTTCTTGTCTGTCACAGAAACCCAGTGTGAGCTCGGCGCTCTAGAGCTTGAGTCTGTGTGCCGGGCTCAAATTGCATGCATGCATAATCCCTTTTCATCTCAAGAAGATGACTTAAAGGACAAGAGACCTCATTATAAGACAGAAGGCGACTTTTCTTTTAAACCTTGAAAAAAATCTCACAGCTGATGATGAAGACTGTACCACCGACAGTTGTTACGAAGGCTGTACTATATTTCCATGTCACAATGCAAAACACTTGTGGTTCATTACTTGTCCCATGATTTCTTTTTCATTCATTGTCCCAATCCGTGTGTTAAAGAAGAATTCTAAAAAATGATCCAGATAGGGTAACAAGCGGATAATGAGGAGATAGTCTAATATAAACGTGCTAATACAATGGGGAAGGAAAGTACCGGTTTAATACGAAATGCATGCAGATAGGATTTTTCTTCTTTTTCGTTTAAACTTTCTGCATTCGAACTTGCATCAGCCTTTTCATGATGATGATCTCCTCACCCAGAATTGAAATGAGAATGGAAGGAAGCCTGTGTCATGCATACCACGGAAATTCATTGTTTGCCTGCTTACCTATGCGGATTTCTTTTGCATAAAAAATGCGTCGGAATATATTTGTGCCATAGCTTATTATTAAACTGGGATTGTATTACATTATAATATTCAGAGCAGGAAGTATTTTGCAATACTAGCGTACATGTCTTATGATTGCGACGAGAAACCCGTGTAGGATAAGGATAATTAGCAAAAATTATAATGATCCCAGACTAGCAGTAGCTTTTAAAAGAGGTAAAATATTCCCTCTTGTTAAAAAGAGGACAACTTGGCTGAATTTGAAAGAAGGTCCTAATTTGCATTTTATGCCTTTCGCACCCGTCCCTATTTTCTATTATGTATGCAGCTCGACGCTCTGATGAAGTGTGCAAAAATCATGCTGGAACATGCCAAAAAATACACGCAGCTCACAACTCCCATAATCATAACAATGCCTTACCTATCATTACCTCCGTGAACATTAACAATTACTAGTAATAACACAGAGAGTATAGGAATCAATCAAAAACTCGCTTTGGCATTTCATCACAATAAAAAATAGTTGACTCGTCGCTTTGGCACATATTTCCACACCCTCTAAAGCTCCCCCATCATTGTTCATTTATACTGATTCGGGTTTTTACAATATAAAAATCAAAATATCCCCGTCATTCACCTTCTCATAAAAGACAGCGGATAACACCCACCCATCAATAAAGTTGCCTACAAAAGTGGGTCTAAAACATAATCGAAAAATCGTCGAAAAAAATATATATATTTTTATCCCTTTGCCAATTGATTACTTTCCTCTATCAAAATTGCATCTTGAGCAAACACGAATCAACAGGATTTTCAACAAGTAAATAACAGAAATACATATCTTTGGACTAACTGAAAATTTATCAATTTCTTGTACAAATATTTTTTATTCTGATAATTTATCTTCTTCACATTATGTTGTGTTACCCAGCTGCAGCAAAAACAGTTGTGGGATTTTCTTTTATAACCGATTTTATCTTTAAACCTCGACTCCTCAGATATTTTGATGTTGATAAGGATATCATTATGAATGCAATGGTGTGCAAAGTTAAAACTCACCGGGTTCAAACATACCGAGAGATGTTTGAAAACTGTTAATTTCCTTCAGCTTCAAAGGTCAAGTGAGACTTGTTAAGGAAGCAGTAAACTAAAGTGAGTGTTTATGCACACTAAACGTGTGTACACCTCGTAAAATCGTAAACCTCTCTTCTCAGTTACGGATGGATAGGGAAGGGATGCATGAGAAAAGATGTACAAGTCATATCATATCAACATGAGAATCATTCTCCCTTGCAGCTGTTTATGCCTTCGAGGTGAGATGTGATCCGAGGTGGTGGGTGCATTATAGCCAATATATAATTTTTACCATTCGTCTCGACGCCGGCTTCTTGGCTATTTTCTGCACCAAACAAGAAAACCAGCAAGGCCGGCTATTCTTCATTGATGAAGATACAAAAAGTAAATGAGTCAATGGTGCAAAGTTCAGTTAGAGACAAAAGAGGGGTGTATATTCAGATGACGACAGAGAAGATAGTACGGTGCTTGTGTGTAAAGATACGATACGGTTTTAAGATGAAAATCCCTCATTTGCTGTCATCTCTTTGGCATTTCTACCCAAGTCAGAATTATGATGGAGGTTATTGATGAGAACGAAATAAATTGGCACAACTCCATCCCTGAGCAGATTATGGTTCAAATCTTTTGAAAAAATTATTTCATTCATATTGAGATATGGATTTTTCTTAATAGTTCATCTGAACAAATGAAAAAATTGCATATTTGCATAATGAAACTCGTATACATTCCTCCCAGAGTTTTGGTGCATGTGCATCAATAATAACAGTAATCGGAGAGTAAGAAAAAATACGACCTGTTTTTTCCTCTTCTCTCCCCAGTTCCGTTCTTTTTTTCAGACATGCAAACTTTGAGAATCGAGACCATATTATTTGCATGCGTACGTGATCCAAAGATGAGAACAAATTGTGTGTATATAATATTATCTAGGATACTTATGAATGCGAAATTGATAACAGAGAAGAAGAAGAGAAAAAAAGTCATTCCACATGGTTTTGTTTGATTCATTTTCCGATATCTAAGAACAAAGGGTTTCATTGTGAAAAATGAGGATTCACAAAGTCTCATTCCGACTTCCTCTTTGTAAAAGTGAAGCACACGCACATTTATTTAAAAAAGTATGCAAAGTGCACATGTGCCACTTATTGTAAAAAAATGTAAAAGAAAATGAGATTCTCCTCACTGATTAATGTGAGTGCATACGGGTTGTCCGCAGGAGTCACGGTGTCACCAATATTGTGAATTACGTAAACAACAGCCGTGAAATACCTTCCCCGATTAGTTTTCTCGTTACCAAGAGTGGGCGTTACCGATAACATGTCTTTTTCTGGGTAAAGTGGCCATGAAATTACAAAAAGTATCCATTTGACATCTTTACAATAGGGCGGCTTCACAAGTATTTAGTAACACTGGTACCATTCAATAACGGCGAGTCGTAAGTCACGAAAATATTGTGACATTTGCATTCCGAAAAGAAACTGCCCTGTGAGTAACGCAACCTGTGTCACCACCTGTACCACAGGTAGTAAGTGAGTTCCTATCATTTTCCTTGAAATACATCACATCATCTTGAAAGAATCTCTTTTTCTCCTCTATTCTCATTACTCATTTCATTGTAATCTTCTCTGCTCAACCCATACCGTGTGCAACCTACAAACTGGGTACAAAACCATTTAGAGCTCGATGAAGATAATGATGCCAGTTATTGATGAAAACGTACACGGCTTGTTAATCGGGACTCAACTGGATATTTTTCTGCATGTTAACATCCCTGTCGTGAGTTACACTGATGGTGTTTCTCGACAGAGCAGATATAATACAAGGAATAATACACCGTCTCAAGCTTTTTTTCTTGAGAGTGTTCCCCTGATTAAAATAATCACAGCATGATATATTGTCTCGTCTACATCTGCATTTTGTACCACTTGAAGTAGAGCTCTTTTGTGAGAAATCCCCACAAAAGCGAGCATGACTCTTGCTTACTTACTCATTCATAGAGATACACGCTCTCTATTCGATTCACAAAAATGAGGGAATGAAACGGACCTTTGTAACTTGGATGGTGTGTATGTGTCGGCGACAAATTTCGTGACGACCAATTTTGAACGATGCATCCAAATTGATCCGGCGGCCCGTTAGATTCAACTAGACGCTTTTGTAATAGATTTACACGCTTTTCATATTATCTTCCACTGCGGAGAGCTATTCAACCCGAATAAATGAACAATGTCACACACACACATTGAAAAGCATGACAAGAAATGCACGATACGAGAATATACCTACTTTGCACAAGCTTGCATTATTCATATCCTCCCGATCAAGATATTTTTCAACAAGGTTTCTCTATTCATCATTAATATTCACAAAGCAGGACAGGCGAACACAATGAGAAAACTCATAACAATTATTTGTTACCAATTTTCTCATCAATGAGCACAATATATATCCCACATGTGAGCTACATTTTGTACGACTTTTTTCTCCCATAAAGCGAAAAGAAAGCAATTTGTCACAATTGAGATAAATCCCAATTTTTTCCCAATCCTTGGGCGTATTCAGTGATTCTAGTAATATCAATATCAAATTGTAATGATATTACAGGAGTGTACGACTTGTTCCTGGGATATAAAAAAAAATCTTCGTAAACCAGTCTACCTGTTTTTAAACACAAGGAGGAACTTTGAACAAAGATATACAAAAAATCCATTAATCAAGTCAACACCGAACTTGTTAGGAGATATGATGTATAAGGACATTACATCTGTTTAGTTTCAACAAATGAATGACACTTATTGCCCATTGAAAACATTACATTTTTACGAACACCACCACACCGCTCCTCCAAACCAATGTCTTTCTTTTGACTGATGCCAGCATCATATCTTTTCTTTTGTTTGAGTTGTAGCTCCACTCGCAAATCACTTTTCTTCACAGTTGATCTGTTTGTTTGACAAAAGGAGCTTGGCTCCACGACTCCCGCCCACCATATCAACATCAAAAGCTCTCGCAGACGGCTAATTGTTCGGAAAGAGTAATTAGCCACTATTATTCTTCTTGTCGGACAGAGATGCTCCACTCCTCGACAAGCAAATACAGTGTCGAGAGATTTGAAAGGATGTCTGTGTAATTTACGCGATTCTTTATTGCTTTCAATTCTCTGTCTTACCACGATGATGCTAAGAGCAAGTGGAAGTCTGTGACGGGGGACCGTTCATTTTTACCAAATAAAATCAATACATCATCCAGACCAATGACGCGAGGAGATGGAGAGGAAGCGAGAAAAATTGAACACAATTTCCTCAACAAAGATATGACAACGGAGAGAAGCGAGACTAATTTCGTAGCCAAAAATAAAAACAGGGCCAATGACACTTTTCATCTTGCTAAAAGAGATAGAAAGCATCATCATCCTCATCCCACCAAGTTTACCTGTTGAATGGGTTGACTTGTCAGAGAAAAATAAGATAAAGACAAAAAATATCATGTGTAACCAATTAGACGTTACGTGAGCGGTATCTACATAAGCCTTGCTAGAACATACACATACCTACATAATTTTATCCGAATGTTGTTGAAGAAACGGGATATTTTATTCTTGTTGAGTAACACAATCAACTAATCGCATTGCCACTGTGTACCAAGTCCCGATTTTTGTGGCTTCCTCATTTCATTGTGGTTGGGAAACCGTCATCTCGTTTTTATTCTCAAATGTCATTCTAATTCCCCTTGTAACATTTCAATTTTGCAGATCTGCATTTTACAACAAAGCCACAGGAGACTGTTCCCTGTCCGACATGGATAGAATGTCGATTGGATCATTGCAAGTTCTTGAAGCTGAGAATGGTACCGACTATATGGAGTCCAACTGTGTCAGTGATCCAACCAAACTTTGCGACTTTAAGTCGCTGGAAGGAAAAATCCTAAAGACTGTAGATGCCGTCTACCAGGAAGTCGCAACGGAACCGGATTGCAAGTAAGCATATCTTCCATATTATATCTTGAGCAATTTGCACTGTTGTAAGTTGAAAGGGAACAAGAACATTTGGTTCATAATCAGGTTACAAAAATGGCAGAATGAAATCAAAACGATATCAAGATTTTATACTCAAACAACTATCCCACTCACATAAAAATGATTCCCCGTTAGCCAACAAATCAAGAAAAAATGATTTTTTCTTCTTTCAAAATGATCATCATCCTCTCTGCCAGGAAAATACACATGGCTAAGTTTTGCGTTTCAAGATCAGATTATAACTTGAGCAGAGAAAAAGCTTGCATAAAAGTTATACATTAATAGGTACAAAAATATCATGTACCTATTGGTGTACGTGCCAATCAAGGTACACTGTTAGTGGTACCTAAGCTTTTTTTCCCATTTAAAGATGCACCCTAAAGCCAGGAGAAGTTTGGGTCAGTTGAATAAATAGCGTTTTTAAATTGAGCTCTATTTCCCGCCACCGCTAAATTACAAACATCTCCTTAAAAGGTTAACATTCGCTGTAAACAACCTGAAAATAATTAGAATATTCAAATCATTAGATTTTTT
>JAHZNA010002643.1:0-53266 GCA_027743935.1 Sinodicranocentrus sp. ZH6
CCAGATTAATAGCTGTCTATTGCAAAAATCAGAATTGAATAATTCGAAGTATGAGCTGAGAAAAATCCAGGATAACGGAGTAAGCAGTAAGGAGTGTGCACGGGGCCCGGTAGCATTTTATATAGCTATAGAGACAAGTCTCAAGCTAAATAAAAATGGGGAATCATCGCAAGTAATTTAGTATAATATGTCTTTATTTGGATAGCCATGCGTTGGTTAGTTAGTTTGAAAAAATTGCATAGCGGGCATGCGGGTACGGTTTAAATGAATTAACTACAACTTCTAGATCATGCAACATAATTCGATACATAAAATATAAGCTAATGATTTTTATAACATAAATTATAAACTTTCAATTAATACTGTTAACCAGAGTCGGATTTTTGGTACTACCTGAGTTTGATACGTAAGAAGTATTTTCTGGCTGCTTTGCTTCGATAGTAACCTTTATTTTAAATGAGCCAGTTGCAAATACTCCGTCTGTCCGTCCGTCCGTCAACACGATTCTGACGATATACGTGGGCCGATTATTACCAAATTTGGTACATTGGGTCAAGACATGATATATTTTGGGCCAAATCGGTCGTTCCCTGGGCAGTCTGTGTTCAAGCACGAAATTTGGTGACTACAAAATAATCAAATTTGGTGACTTTAAAGTTTTTTGTCGTTTAAAAATCCAAACACAGAGTTTATCATTATCAACACATGCATTAAAATTCCGATCTATTATATGGAGTAAATTTTGGATCTTTTTTCCGTGCGAAATTAAAATTTATCGAGCAAATTTGGAGAAATCGATTTTTAAAGTTTAAATGGCTTAAAAGTCACTAAATTTGGTGACTTTAACGGAAATCACCAAATTAGATGACCTGAGTCACCAAATTTAGTGCTTGAACATAGACTGCCGGGCGGTGGTAGGGGAAGGGGTAAATTTACTTTTTCTTATGATATCATATGTTCAACTTTAGCATAATGATTCCTTATTAGGTTAAGAGTAATCATGTCAATTTTCAGCTTCATTGATCAAATCCCCGGAGGGTCAGGGAGAAGAAAGTTAGAAAATAGGTCGCTCCTCCTGGTCACATACGTTGACGGATTTCTTCGAAATTTAGTATGTTGGTATATTGGGTCAAGAGCGTATAATTTCCTTATGGCTCATTCGGCTGGCTTATATTAGGAATAGGATATGTACATCAATTGTTGTACTTTCATCTACGTATTTATTACAGAACGTTTATTAGTTAAAATGAATTAATTTTTATTTGTGTGTGTCATTTGTAATGTATATTCAATGATAAACAAAACCCAAAATACTATATTTGTTCACAGATTTAAATGTTAATGGTTATGCTTTTCTTTAAAGCTTTCCATTGGAGTCTTCATAACAGCAAGGAAGCATTTTAGTTAGAGATCAAATGCAATGTCACATAAGAGATAGGACAATGAACATTGCCCATGTAAGCTGCAGTAAGCTAAAATTGAGCGTCTTGTTCCCCACCAATTTGCGCATGCATAATTTACAATGCAGAAGCAAACTTGCGTACTTAAACGTTAATCACATCACATCACATTCTTCCTTATTATCCAGTCTATGGAAAGATATTGTACGCATATACCTATGCCCTTGATGTAAAGACAAAGCAGGTTTAATGCGTTCACAATTTGCTTAATGCATGAAAATAATAGCACATTATAGTTTGATATCACACGAGACAGAAATAAAGTCAAGGAACTGCCCGAAACATGGAAGACAATTATTACGTATGAAATAAAGTAACACACTGATATCACTTGTTTAGCTAAATTATACTAATTTTGCTATCCCAACACGGACTATAGATTTATTATCACAGGCACGGTGCTTCTGAACAATTTAACAAAGAGCGTTTTATACATAGTTTGTCCTTATATAATACGATAGGTTAGAAGTTAAATTTTAGAAACACAGTTTCATTCACCAATTTGTTGTGGATGAAGATTCAAAATAGTTGCATTAATGCATTGGATTAGTCAACATTGTAGTGATACGAGAGACCTAGAATAAACGTCCCTCTAGAGCTTGTCGTAAGTCTTATAAATGTCGATCAATTATAAATGTTCACAGATATAGCCATAGACATTTATAATGCACTACACAACATTACAAAACAACAAAAAAGGCATATGGCGTGGTATTATCTATCAAGATTATCAAAAAATCTAACAACATCTATTTCACAGCGACGTTTGCTTAGGAAATATTAATCAGATCTAATGCAAATTAGAACACACAAAGAGTTAATTGACATACATATACACTTTTTGTGGTCGATGGCCACAGTAGAAATATAACACTTTACACTCTTGCCTCCTATACAAACGATATTCAACCGTTTAACTAAAACTATAACTTTATATATATACAGTCTGAGAAGTTCGAAAATTTATTTCACTTCGCATCGTTTTGAACATTCCTGAAATTATTTGCATATATATACTTTTTTCATTCAAGTAAATTGTTCGTTATGAAGCAAGGCTTACATCGGAAACGATCATTCAAAGGAGTATGAAATTAATTCGTCAGTTTTCGTACTCAAATAATATGCACATTTGACATCAACTTTAGTTATAAATACAAAAAACCACACGATCATAGCGAAAGCAAAAGCATCACAAGGTATTCAGTTGTATGCATGGTTGCTGACAACCGGTTGTCAGCAACGTCACAAACCGCTCACAAAAAGTGTGACTTAAGAGTGTGTTATGAGTAAACCCATCATGTTAACTCGGTAGGTCCAGCAATCAAATAAAAAATTCACAAGCATTACAGGGAGGGACTGTCGCGGTGGTCAAAAGGTTTAGCTTAACCCGGTATATTTCATCGACAACCAGAAATATTTTCTGGCACAGTCATTCTTGTAAGGCATATACCTTTGCTAGATCAACATACTGTTTGAAGTGAATTCATCGTTTAGGTCTTCGGGACTTTGTAAGAACGTTTATAATTGTAAAATCAACACATATTACTCTAAAGAGTATCAAACATAAATGCAGCACAAAGTAATATGAAGGTGTATGATCATGTCTTCCCTGCAAACTGATTTTAGAGATTTCAACTTATAAATAGAAACCCAATTTTATCATAGGGTAACGTACACCATATTATTCAAAAATAACATCTTTGTTTCATTACTACTGCTAACTCCTAAGGTACGGTATAGATATTTCGTTACGAATGTAAGCGAACATTTTTATGCGATTAACTATAACTAAGGCGAGTTATGAGCCAGTTCTTTAATTGAACTAAAAACCTTCTAATTTTATCAATCTTTTTATAAAGAGAGTACTTGAAAATAAATGGTTGAAATCCCGTCTTGCCCCACACGAATATACAACTATTTTTAGACTTAGACTGGGCTTTCAATTATTGATTTCCAACTTAAAGTTGAGGTAGTAATATGATAGGAGCAAATCTAAATAATTCGAAGCATGGTGCTGTAGTTTGTAAAAAGTTATCCATGAACAACTGTCCATTGCTGCCCTTCACAGGAACATAATCAATTTTATGCCATCCCATCCTTCCTTCGTATCCTTGGGGTGATCCATGTTCAAAATTCTACAAATAATACTGTTGCGATAGTTGACCTCAAATATGTTGTTAATCAACCTGAAGGTGCCTAATGCATTTTTTAAAATTCGGTTATGTTAATCGTTGATACCGCCTTATAAGCATATATCATTTACGCTTCCTGCTGTAACGTACACTTTTCTGTCGCTTTTTATTCGAATTTGTATCGTTGGTAAGGCTAAGACTGTTAAAACAAATTAAACCAAAATTAGTAAAACTCAGAACCCGACAAAACGATAAAAATCAAAATATTTTGATTCTACATACCGAGCAGATTTTCCTCCTAACATTCCATGATGTTTTTGAAGAATGAAATGCTGCTCAACAAGTTCCGCCAATTTTCCCTGCTCCGCTAACATGGACAAAAACGTGCAAATGAAGTCACTGTAATCATGAGTGCGCCGACAACCATCAATCTGCAATAAAAATCAGATCAACATATGATACGAAATTATTTAAAAATGTACGCTAGTTAAGCTATATTATTTTACCTTATACTTTTTCCTCTTTTCAATTTCATCAATCAACATTGATTCAAACTGACTAATTTCGGTATCCAGATTTTTTAGTAACGCCAACATATCCCGTGGAGCGTACTTCCTGTTTTCGTAAATTTTAGGATAAATAGTAAGCCACTGATCATTTGCATCTAACCCAGATCTGTCATCATTACATTCATCTGCAAAAGGAATAAAATTTGATTCACTATTTAACAGACATTTTAAGAATTTTATGGTTGGTTGATTACCAACCAAATAAATACAATTACATACGTCGTTTATCAGTTCTAGTTTGACCTTGCGTATCATTTTTAAAATCGAGATTTATGAATGAAGACTTCTTTGCTATCTTGAATCCTGACATATAATATTGACTGCGACTAGGACATTTTAATACTAATACTAAATGTCTTAAACTTCACACAAACAAGACAGACTCAGAAGCACAAGATTGTGTTAGGAATACGTCTTTATAATGTAAATTTACTGCCTTGTATTACTAATACTTTAAGTAGATATTGAATAGTCATAATATGTAGTGCATAATAGTTCAAACATGAATATCCTTGTCATTACATTGATTCATTGCTTTTGATTACAGACCTCTATATAATATTTTCTTGTGCTTGTCTGCATGTTTTATGATCTTCTGTGGGGTGTGTGGATAATAATATGTGTATTTAAGCGTAGAATACATATAAATTCTCGACTAGAAACTCGCGACACAAGCACAAACTTCAATTGTACAAATTGTCAATGATTGGTATAGATTCATACGCATCTCACATTTTCCGACAATGCCTGCATGATAACGTCCATCGATAAATGTTTGAGAACTGTTCGTGACATGCTTAAAACATCCTTTATCAATCTTTGAAATTTCACAAGGGTCCCACGAGATGGGTAAATGAAGTCCTTCCACTATATCATCAAATTGATTTTGCGAGATTCTGTCGAATTGCGAAAACATTCCGTAGAAATTTCTCGATACTTAAGTGGATATTTGATAAATGGAATGTGGACAATGCCTTTTGTTTTAAAAAGGTCTTCGACGAAGAGTTCAAGTTGATCAATGAACTCTTGATTACTTTCGTTAGTCATCATTCTCTATGACAAACTACTGTAATTCTAAAATGTCGAGCAACTTAATTGCTAGCAAT
The DNA here is from genome assembly GCA_027743935.1 of Sinodicranocentrus sp. ZH6. Classification (NCBI taxonomy): domain Eukaryota; kingdom Metazoa; phylum Arthropoda; class Collembola; order Entomobryomorpha; family Entomobryidae; genus Sinodicranocentrus; species Sinodicranocentrus sp. ZH6. The sequence continues at coordinate 5,268 of JAHZNA010002643.1, forward strand.
ACCACCCTATACCGCCATTGCTGGTGGACGGAAGAGTGGATATTGGACATTTTGACGGCAATTTATTTTCAACAAAGACGATAATTATATTCCAGGAGTTAATGTACATACCTGGTTCGTTGAAATAGTCATCACAGCTGTTGGTCATGTCGGAAACCAATTTTTTGATGTCTTTACTACTCAGATTTGCATAGTCTGAAGGAAGAGATAATGAATCCATGCTGCAATTGAAGGAGTTAGTACATACTAACTGACTTGCTTTTTCAGTAATGCTTGACTGAATTATCTTCTGAATCGATTCGAGAATAATATTTCGATTTGTTTTCAATAGTTTGACGCGTCTAACAAGCGAAACCCGTTTATCAGGAACCACCGCCATTAGGTTAAATCGAATGTCATGATATGGTTCGCCTCCTGTAGCAATTCCCAATCGTTCTGTTATAACTCTTCGAAACTGCTCCGTCCATTCTTCCTTCTCATCCCATGGCCCTGTGTTATTCAATTTTTACGTAGTAACAACCAAAATTGATACTTTATCATTATTTCCTTTATATAATATAGCTTCTCTGACCATGGTCAATGGGATGTGGTTTCAAACCATCGAGCTCAAATAATCGGCCGTTGATAGGTACATAACTTACAAAGTGAAACGCTTCTCCAGTGAAGCGTCCGATAGAAATAGTCGGGGCTTTGTTCTCATTTTTAGGTTTAGCTGCTTGTGTCGTAGCGTGAGAGTTATGCGCACGAGCAAGCTCAGGAGTATTACCGATCGCCCAGCCCTTAACAAGAACACAATAGTTTTATGGAACGGATTTTAAAATTACACAGTACTACTTGTCATAAAAATCCATAAATTCATTACCTTGTTTTCTGGACTCATTCCGTACGAAGTCTGCTTTAATCTACTAAGAGTTAGCCCTACCCCAAGGTTAGGACAGTTTAATAAAACCGAAACTAATGCATGTGTGGCACAACTATTGGGTACCATCTGGAAAATATTTCATAAACTATGGTTCAAAATTCTGAGGCTTACGGTTTCTCATACAACGATATAACCTGAACAGTACTTTTAGTAGTACGCATAATTATATTCTCAACAAACCTGCTGTGCAAAGAATATACTGTTTACAATATTTTCATCCCTAACAAAAGAGTCTGAATCTTCTATAATTTTTCGTCGAGACCGTCGTTCTTCAATCCATCTAAACAGAAAGATAAAGCCATACACGGGTCCATCGATTGGTTTCTGAAGATCATATATTTCTTCCACTTGCACACCTTCAACGCCGAAGTCTTCCAGTAGAAGTGTAAACAACCCTATGCAGAGAAAATAATGAACTCAAGTAATGTTCCATTAAAAAATCCTTACGCGTTTTTGTTCAATTTTGTAGTATATTTTAATGCCATTATATAAATTACCGGGATCACTCTCCAACTCCAGCCAACCCTCGGTTAAATTGTTGATGTCAGTCGGCATTATGATCATAGATCAAAAACGTCGTTTGATTACAAAGTAATTGGAAATTGTAGTGTGTCTTTTAATATTTAGGCGTCAGTTTACTTATAAATTAAAATATGCTTTGTCTAAATACAAAATATGATAATAATCAATCCACTTCTTGGTACTTTACATTTAACAGTGAGCACTTGTCAATTTGTGAATTAATGACAGCAGTCTCGTACTCGTTACTCTCTCTAGATTTACACGCTTTTGTGATAGAATTCGGGGTTATGGTTTCTACCATTAACAATCATCATGATAAGTGCATACTTTTTTTTACTCAACTTATTTTCTATTCCTTTCTATTCCTATATTGCCGGCATAACTAACTTATTAGTTTGAGAAATGCGGTTATCTACGAGTGAACCATGAACGATTAACATAAGATGCGAACCAGTCAGCAGTAGAGAGTAGAAGAGAGAGGTAAAAATTTAGAATATTTTAAAAATTCTATCACTAATTAATTAAAAGGCAAGGCAAACCTCAGTCACCAGTCAGTGAACAGTCACAATTTGGAAACAGAGCAAGTTCGAAACCTGACCGACAAATTAGCACTGACTGTAATTGGAAGCAACAACCTTACATGTTTGGAAATCCATAACGTGTATTTTAATATTTAACTTATACTCTTTCCTCTAGTAATAGCCAACAATACTTATTCTGTACAATTAAAGAAAGGCATAATCATGAATGATCAAAGATATTCAATATCTTAATTCCAGCTAACAATTTTTTGTTGCGGTTAATTCCATTCGTTGGCCATCACGTCACCGTCAACTTAAGTAATATCTTAAATTATCAATCTTACATGGTATCCTGACCAGCCAGGAGGTTTAAATTACAAAGTCAGTATGGCATTTTGATGAGTACTATCAACTATATAGACACTAGAGGATTTATAGACTTGCATTGGTGAGAAAGTTGATGGTATAAATATTATTTATCATAGGTGATTCGTTGTGTTTGTTGCTAATGATTTCATGCATCAGGGTGACATAAAGCTACACGCCAGAATCAAGATTTGTGAATGTTGAATGAATTTCATTCACAAGCTCTACATATAAAATACTCGTTGTTTTACTACATCCTTTAATTCAACTTGACTATCAACCATAACAGCTAACAGCAAGTTAATCTAATCTAAAAAAAACATCGTTAATTTGTAACGCTACTGATTACTGAAATTCAGTGCCAATTTACATATAAACTTAAATTGTACTCCCCTGATTCCTGCCTATTCCTCAACAAACAAAAGAAATAAATTCTAACCCCTAAAATCACCATAAACTATAAATTTTAAAAACGATAAACTAATCAGTAAGCTAGCCCTCCATTCACCGCTTATTCGACCATTATCCGTAATAAATGCACAACCCATGTGCATGGGAAGACCTCCTCGCGTCACAAAACTGTCAACTTGTCAACACATCTATGAAGAAAAAGCCGGTACAACTAGAAGATAAACAGCAATTTAAAAAGAATAATCATACGTATTTATTCTAAATCAAGAATCCCTCTCCTTGATAAATATAATGCATTCCTTTATCCTTAATTTTTTATATAAAATCCCTAATTAACATAACAATAATATTATTGAGTTGAATGCAACAATAAAACTTCGTTTTTGCCGCTACCCACATATCACATGATAACAATCCTTTTTGGTCGTGTTTATGAGTCAACATTAACAACATTACTATTACATCTTGTTTGTAATACTAGTACCATTCATTCAATGAAGTACACCATACCCCCACAACAAGATAACAAAGAAGGTAACACTCAACTCGAACAAAAAATTCTCTCAAAATCACAGTACTTTCATTCACCACGACATGATACTCAAGCAAAAAAATTCACAAGGATATCATCGTGGTAGGCACAAATAAGGCTGACAGACATATGGATATTTACGGATATATATTCATTTTCCCTACAACACACAAGAGATTCCTTGGTTAAAGCATGTATCCAGATCCAGACACCCATAAAGTATGTATTGGGATTGGATTGGGATTAATGTGTATAGTATGTGTAGAAAGAGCACACAGACACACACGTACCCGATAATCCGTCCGTATTTTATATCCCTTGTAGGCAATATGGTGTGTATGCATGAATCTGCTGATAAATGCACTCTCCTTCTGTCAGCCGTCTTTTCTCGCCTGTTAACTTACTCTATGCTCACCCAACATCCACGTCAGTCAGTGCAGTGGATGCGGCTAGTTGTACGAATAATTCAAGAGAGCAGGAGAACGTCAAAATTCTAGTAACAATTTGTAACACTAAATTGTTTGTAATTTTTTTAGCTTTAAATTCTTGTGGAGATTGTTGTACTGGAGGAAATAACTTGAAAGAGGTTTATATTTAGAGTAGATATTTGTGCTAGTTTGCGATTTAATACTGTGAGTTTGGAAAGAGGATCAATTTGCCTTTTCTCAACACATTCCACATCCATGCTTGCTGAAACAGATTTGAAAAATTGTCAATTGTTTTGAGACAACGGGGTATTTTAAAGATTATCGGGTAGAGTGAGGTATGATTTTATTTGATGTTGGGATGAGTTGTCATTTGTGATTAGGGAAGAGGAATCAATCTGTTTCTTTTAATGATGTAATATTGATGTTTGTTTTAGGTGTGGAGGTGATAGTTTGGGCTTGAAAAGGAGAAAATATGTTGATTAAATTTGAAAGTAAATCTCATCGGGTGAAAGGACTGTCTTTTCACCCGAAACGACCGTGGATTTTAGCCAGGTTAGATTGCGATGCTTTTAGCTTTGAAGGTGGATTTTGAGGAGCATATGACATTTAGATTATGGTATAAAGGGTTGTTGAATGATGGCTGAAGTGATGTCTATTTGTTGAATGTAGTTTGCATAGCGGTATTATTCAGTTATGGGATTATCAGATGTGTGCGTACCTGGAGAAATTTGAAGAGCATGATGGACCAGTGCGGGGAATTTGTTTTCATAACCAACAGCCAATTTTTGTGTCTGGTGGGGATGACTACAAGATTAAGGTACATCTGGGTGGATTGAAATCTTATATGTGACTTGCGAGTAGTATGTGTGTAACTAATTGTGTATAAAAAATGTAGGTCTGGAACTATAAGCAAAGACGGTGCCTGTTCACCTTGTTGGGACATTTAGATTACATTCGTTCCACATATTTTCACCATAAATATCCGTGGATCTTGAGTGCATCTGATGATCAAACCATTCGTATATGGAACTGGCAAAGTAGAAACTGCATTTGTATTCTTACCGGTCACAATCACTATGTTATGTGTGCCCAGTTTCATCCTACGGACGACCTTGTGGTTTCGGCTTCACTGGACCAAACTGTTCGCGTGTGGGATATATCGGGTATGCTCGAAAAGACACGTATCAAATCTGATGTTGTCATACCCATAATGTGCATATATTGTAAAGATGTTATTTTGATTCAGGTCTACGAAAGAAAAATACAGCACCTACTACTGGACCTGTTGATGATCACCATAGGCATCCTGGTAGTGCTGATTTGTTCGGACAAGCTGATGCAGTCGTTAGACATGTTTTGGAAGGACATGATAGAGGTGTCAACTGGGCCTACTTCCATCCTACGCTTCCACTAATTGTATCTGGAGCTGACGATCGATTAGTCAAGTTATGGCGAATGAACGAAGCCAAGGTAGCTAATCGTGAATGTTTCGCGTTTGTAGATAATATTGCATATGATGAACAATTTAAGAAATAGTTATGCTTTGTTTTAGGCCTGGGAGGTGGATACTTGCAGAGGTCATTACAACAATGTTTCATGTGTACTTTTTCATCCAAGACAAGAATACATTCTTTCCAATTCGGAGGATAAAAGCATTCGGGTATGGGACATGACCCGTAGAACTTGCCTGCAAACATTCCGAAGAGATCAAGACCGGTTTTGGATTTTAGCTGCACACCCAACCCTGAATTTGTTTGCTGCCGGTCATGACTCTGGAATGATGATTTTCAAGCTGGAAAGAGAACGACCTGCATATGCTGTTCACGGTAACTTGATTTACTACATCAAAGAACGGTACATGCGAAGACTGGATTTAACAACGTCGAAGGATTGTGCTGTTATGCAACTTCGAGGAGGAAACCGTCCTAATTGTCATAGGTAGCATATTGTTTACCATAAAAATTCCAACCCCCTAACTTATGTGTGATGCATATCGCTCATTAGCTGTCTGTTTTCCATAGCATGTCATACAACCCAGCTGAAAATGCTGTATTGCTTACTACACGTACTACCAACACCGACAATAGTAGTTTTGAATTGTACATGGTTCCAACTGACACAGATTCCCAAAATCCTGATGCACCCGACTGCAAAAAGTCATCCGGACTTACAGCAATTTGGGTTGCAAGAAATAGATTTGCAGTGCTGGACCGAAATCAATCGGTATTACAATAATTTTGTTACAAATGTATGGATAGGTGTATTCCCGACTGTGTTGAATTGAATGTCTCATTGTGATGATTGTTGCTCTCAATACTTTTCAGTTGGCCATAAGAAATTTGAAGAACGAAGTTAGCAAGAAGATTCAGGTTCCGAATTGTGATGAAATCTTTTTTGCTGGTACTGGTATGCTGCTTTTGCGTGAGCCCGAGTCTCTTACTTTATTTGATGTTCAACAAAAAAGGTAAGCAAAAGTCGACTTTATTGGGCGATTCTTTACGATATGTTAGGTGTATTAGTATTAAAAACATGGACTACATTTCGGATTTTCAGGGTTCTTGCTGAAGTGAAGGTTTCAAAAGTCCGTTACGTAGTGTGGGCAAATGATATGTCACACGTTGCTCTATTAGCCAAACGCTCAATCACGTTATGTAACAGAAAACTACAGATTCTTTCAACATTACAAGAAATTACCCATGTTAAGTCAGGGGCTTGGGATGATTCTGGAGTTTTTATTTATACCACTAGCAATCACATTAAATATGCACTTACTAGCGGGTAAGCTTTTTTACTAGAAAAATTCAAAGTTGTTCGCGTTGATTGATCATATTATTCGATGTGGCTAATTGATTATTCACTCTTTTGATTTAATTTGTTTACAATGGCTAATGATGAAATTTTTGCAGCTAATATAGCAATAATTTCATAGGTTGTTGAAATGTGCTATCAAAGAACTAAGAACTTTGCCAAACTTACGTTCTTATACACCATCACGGGAAATTCTGAGAAACTTGGGAAAATGTTGAAAATTGCTGGAATCCGCAAAGATGTAGCTTCCCACTACTGCACATCATTAATAATTGGCGATGTCCTTGAACGTATCCGGCTTCTTAAAAATGGTGGACAATTGTCTTTGGCATATTGGACAGCAATCAATCATGGATTATCGGAAGAAGCAGATCAACTTAGGGAGCTCATGGACGAAGAGCAACTTGAAAATTTAAAGGCGTTACCCGCTGCAAAGCTTCTTTGCCCTCCACCTCCACTTTTCATGTTTGATGAAAACTGGCCTCTTTTGACAGTGTCTAAGGTAAGATTATATTAGTAAAAACAAATTAATGTAGCTTGTCATTAAAATCTATAATTTATATTGGTACTCAAATAATATTTTTGAATTCTAGAGCGTCTTTGAAGGGCCTCCACTTAAAAAGCAGACTTTTTCGTCAGGTACTGGACTGATCACAGACGAGATAGACGTGGATCCTACTGGAGGCTGGGGAGATGATGACCTCCAACTGGATGAAGACAATCAAGGTGAAAAGGGCGTCGAAGAGGTTCCAGGGGAAGGTATGAAGCTTATGCTGCTATAGTTACTTGTAATGTGCAGACGATGTGCGTGCCAAGTTCATTTTGATTTCTACTGTCGTATAACATTGGCATGGTTCCTTCAGGCGGTGGTTGGGATATTGATGATGACATTGAGCTTCCGCCAGATGTTGAGGTTGCAGTAAATGATGCTGGAAACGAAGGATTTTTCGTGGCTCCTACTAAGGGTGTTCCTGTCCCGCAACAATGGACAAACACCTCCAAGTTGCCTGCAGATCACATTCATGCTGGCAGTTTTGAATCAGCAGCTCGGTTGCTTAATGACCAGTTAGGAATCATTAACGTTGAGCCACTTAGACAATTGTTTTTATCAGCATATGCAAAATCCCGTGCTACTTACACTGCGCTTCCTATTTTGCCATCATTAAATCTTTATCCACTACGAAATTGGAAAGATCAAAAGTCTCCAGCTCCAGCTATAGGTATTACCATTTCTGATCTTATTCAAAGGCTGCAGGTAAGACCCCATAATAACTACGTTAAGTTTCCAAGTATACCTTTTCTTAAATTGTCTCTTAATCTTCATCGTCGTGTACTACGAATTTATTTTGCAGGGATGCTATCAGCTTACAACCATGGGCAAGTTTGGTGAAGCACTAGACAAGTTTAGAATCTTGCTGTTGAACATTCCATTGTTGGTCGTTGACAACAAACCTGATATCACCAAGGCGCAGGAGATAGTATCGTTATGTAGAGAGTATATTCTAGGTAAATATGAAATGGAATTGATGTTTACTCACATCGTAACATTGTTTCTCAAGGATTTCCTACAATTTGTATAATGTGTTTTGCCTGCTATATTTAGGTCTTCAAATGGAGCTCTTCAGGAAGGACCTCCCGAAGGACAAAGTTGAGGACCAAAAGAGAAGTTGTGAACTTGCAGCATATTTCACACATTGCAGTTTGGATGCAGTTCATTTAATCTTGACCTTGAGGACTGCCATGAACTTGACCTTCAAGCTGAAAAATTATAAATCAGCGTCATCATTTGCTCGGCGTCTTCTTGAATTGGGGCCTAAGTCTGATATGGCACAACAGACCAGAAAATTGCTGCAAGTTTGTGAGAAAAATCCAATTGATGAGTATGCAATGGAATACGATGAGCACAACCCATTTACTGTCTGCGCCAAAACATACAAGCCAATATATCGGGGAAAGCAAGAAGTAAAGTGTCCTTTCTGCGGCGCTTCGTTCATGCCGCAGTTTTCAGGTATTTTATGTACGGTTTGTACTGTTTCTGAAGTTGGAAAGGATTCGATGGGATTGCGGATAAGTCCTCTCCAGTTTCGTTAAATTATTATCACCGAAATTAAATAATTAAGTCATACTTTTAATGAATAAATTTGTAAAAGTTGTAATTCTATTACAATAGTGATGTACTTCTATTTCCGTTAATTAAAAGCAAGCATGGTGTGGAAGCATGTTGTTACTTGCTGGTCATTCATATCACTCATTGCTCAACCACAAAGCCATTGTAAGTTCTATTTTCATAGCTGTCATGTCATTTGGGATTTTTGATAGGATTTCTACAAAAAGGTGTGAAAGTAAGTAAGTATGTTTAAAACTAATTTTCCCCGTGTACGTTCTTTCTTAGCAGAATTCCTATCTGTAATCTTGCTATCGTGTACTTTCCGGATTGCCGCAAAATATCATGTGAGGTTCTCTTTTCCCATATCTTCATACAAACATTGCTGATCAAAACATGTATGAAGAGAAGACTTTCATCAAATATGCCATGAATTCATCCAAGAACAAATGAACTATACATTGAAATTGCATCGATAAAATTCTTATTCATTGATACAAGTAACATTTTCAATCATACTCAAATAATGCATACCGTTAAACTACATCTCACAGAAACACATCTCAAAAGACCGTTTAAATTCATTTTCCGATGAAAAGATCATTTTATCATTAGAATAAGACTATAAGAAGTAAGATCCTAATGTAATCATATTTAAAGACGCTATGATTCTCGATTTTGTATCTAACCAGCCAAGCTGGGAAAAATACGTGGAAATTTTTAGTAGTTCAGGAAACAGCGTTCGGCTTGCTATGTAATGTACAGTCATTGGAAAAATCAGTCGATTTCATTAAATCTTATCTCTTGTTTATTATAAAATAGCTCTATGATTTTAGTTTACCAATGGATTTTCAGCTAGTGGTGAAAAATAATTATTTAATATCCATAATAGTTGGATTGCACTTTTAATTACAAGATAAATAAGAACCGTTGGAGGTGTCTCCAAGGATAATTAATCATATTTTAATCCTAGAAATACCAATACCTACGATGTAAATATAATTGAAAATATGTGAATTTTGGAAAATAGCCATGAAGATCCGAAAATTTCTGCGGGAATACTAATCATAGAACACTTAATTGTAAATTTATCCGTTTCTTATGTACGCAATGTGACAATCTTAATTTATTCTTATTCTCAAATATAAATGTAACAATCTCAGAGACCGTGTATGATGGCAAAATGGTCAATAAAGTTATACTACTACTACTAATACTAACTACTACTACTACTACTAGATAGCTTATGTTACCCTGAGAATTAAAAATCATCAATAATGTACACACATTGATTACTTGATTACATTACATTGCACATTGCCGTTAATGCCGCAATGCCAAGCGATGCACACACCTCTCAACTTTCTATCTCTACCAATGGGAAGATAGCAGAGGGACACCAACAAAGAGCTAAAAATATATCATCACGTAAACAAATGGCTCTCTCTCATCACCATCACATCTTCGTTATTACCAGCATTCAGCAAGCTATTCAAAACAGAATACTGTTACTAAAAAGTGCCGACCCACACGATTTCACTTACCTGGTTGGCAATCTACAGGTAAGCTGGCACAGCCTCCATCGTAGCCTCACCGATCTAATGTGTTGTGACATAAAGATTGGTTGAAGCGTACATCATGCAATTTTGACACAACCCTCGCTCAGCAGGCAATCCGATGCTAAAAATAAAACAAGGATGAGATTCATTCGTAAACATAATCTTTATCGTCAACACCACATCTTTACAGCCTCCGTCCTCTCCTAGCGTATCCGTGCACAGTGTTGTCCACATTAAACAGTTCCTTTCCTTGATTTATGACAATAAAATATGTAACTTAGCTTTATTTAAAGTACTTAAGTTGACTTTTGAGGAATTAAAGTATTTTATTTGTCAAGCTTTCGAATGCTACTGCAATCTTCATCAGGACATTTAGCTTAGCTTTGTTTGGAATTTTTATGCCCCACAAACAAAGGTGAATCTCATAGTACCCAGAAAATCTGCATCGTGCTCCGTAGTTTTTTTCATGCAGATCATACGCCATAGTTTAACTGATCACTCCAGTGCTTCATATTGGTCTAAATTGTGGGCAGTTTTCTAATTTAAAATTCAACATGACATAAAACCTTGTCTTGCCTTGTCCCATTCACAATCATGGCGTCATCGCCATGTTGTCTTTAAACGATATAATACCAGGCGTTGTCTGTCATACAATTTTTCCGGAGTGTTGATAAACTAGTACTTACAAAGCCCAGACATTCATTCAATGACACATACTATGTGTAAAAAACCTAAACACTTTGCTGATTATCGCAAAAGTAGTCTCTGAAGGATACTCTAGAAACGAGTTTGCAGAAGCTTCGTATAAAATTTCTTATTGCTGTTTATGTGTGCATACTTGTTTTTGATGCCACGATTTTTTGGACCCGAATAACTAGTAAAATGCAAAGGGAACAACAGATATAACAGTTTCACCCAACGTGGATCATGGCCTATCAAACAACTTTTGGGTTGTTTCTCTGCTCTTTGCCCATTTTTCAGTCCTTCTGTACGTATTTTTTCGTTTATAAAGTTTTCATCCACTTGACTAGAGTAGAAACCCCGTTCCGTTATCTACATACATTTCTGTACTGATTATTTTGCAGGGTTGCGTTTACGTTAATGCATGAAATCAAACGTGTATATGGTTAAATAAAACATAGTACTGTTGACTGTGTTTACGAGAGAGTGAGTGACGATGCAGTAAATAAAACGGGACTCCGAAAATGTACCCTATCCAATAATTATTAACCGTCTCTGATTGCATTTGCAAGAATCAACTTATTGAACAATTTACACTCAACATTGATGCATACAATACAACGTGAAACATGAAAAAATGAAGGCACGATTGACCTAAATATCCGAAGAGTACATCCTGATAATTTTAAACGCGTGGTGCATGATTTCAAGAAACAGGCATTGTAAATTGTCATCACAGCTTTTGAGCTTGACTCACTGGAGCACATTTTTTATTAACTAAAATTCATTAGATGCTGGGATAATGTTTACATGAGTTTCATTAATGATTTTTAAATTGCTGGAAAAAACGTGATGGTTCATCCTTGGAATGAGCGTGTATCATGTCCAATGGTTTATGTCAGCTAACTGCAAATCAAAGTTAGGGAAATGGTAAAATCTTAAAAACCAGTTTGTTTGTAACTTTTATTGGATTGGTATTACAGGTACGGTTCCTACTTTGTTATGGGTATACTTACTCTACTATATTAGCTCAAGTACAACAATGGATCATTATCATTTTTTACTTTGAAAAATATGTTGTTAGGTAATGGCGAGTTACTTTGCAGTTTTACCATATTCAACGTCATAATGTCAAACATTTCATGAACACCGTCCGTACCCCGTACTCATTCTAGTATAGTATAACTCCATGAATGGCTCATTTTGTATTCCATGCGGTAATCGCACTCCTTGTTCTGGCCCTTGTCCAAAAGTAATATTGAATGGGAACCGTAAGCAAAATGAAAAAGAAGATCTAAAAGAATTTTTGATGTCGACAATTGTACTTTTACACTTGTTTGTCGCAAGCATGACCTTTTCGTATCGTATTAATTTCACATCTCTTGCTGTGGTTACCTCGTTATTTTTGCCATTCTTGCATTTACGACAAAATCTTGCGTTGCTGACATCTGCAATGCAATCACAAAATGGAAAATCAGCAAAAGCGGCTTTCAGTACAAAACTTGTACACAATAGCAATATTAACCCTAAATATTGTTTGAAAATGTGCTCCACCGGAAAGAATTTGTTTTAGTTTATAGCAGATTGGTTTTGTTCAAATTTTGATATTTACTTAAATGACGATTGGCTGATGTCGTCGCCCTCCATCGTTTTACAGGTGATCCATCAAGGACAAGAGAGTATAGTTGCTAAAGGCCATTAACCTGTACGGTATTCAATAATATGCTAATTGACAAGTCTGTGTATGTTTATACATCATAAGGAAATTTCCTCTATATACTAAAACTTTCATGGACTTATTTTGTCTGAAAGATTAAGTTCATGCAATGCCATCAACACAAATTAAATTGTATTAAATCTAGTAAATTTGCTTGCATAAGTTGGCCGATTGAATGCAATTTTATCGTTTTTCAAATTCATGAAAACTGGCAGAAAAATGAATGAATCATGGTAGTTTGTGAGTTCAGGTCGGATTTAGACGGATGCCTATGTTATTTATTCCGGCAGTTTTTACCTCGAACTGTAATAAATTCCCCTTTTTGGTTTTTAAAGAACACCTGGCAGCAGTTTCAGAATAAATTAAATAGTTACGTTAAAAGCAATTATTTAAAAGTAGTCTGTAAAAATTGCAAATAATCTATAATTAGCATGTAAATTCAAGTTTAATTTAAATTAGAATATTTCAGCTTACGTCTGTCTGCTGCATTCAAAGATTAAACTATCGCCTGTTGAGTAGCACAGCCTTTGTTCTATTAGGACTAGGACCTACCTTACACCTTTTGCAGGGATATTTTGCATCGTTGTGTTGGCGTTAAGTGTTGAACGAATCTGTGCCACACAAAACTAATACGTTACTAGCCATTCAATTTTCTCAAGATTAAACGTTGTGGCCGGATTTACAACTTTTTGAAGAAACGGGAAGGGCTTGTCATTCCTGCCTAAACTCTCAATTCATTGAAATGTAACACAAAGCAATATCGTGGGCTAGTCAGACGCAAACGTACGCATTCACGATAAAACTAGTCGCTCAAGGATGATGATGATGACTTACGAGGAACGGGACTCTGTGCTAATTTGCCTGCCCGTTTCTTCAACTGAAATAGCCATCACTGTCCACTCAGTTTTAGGCTCCATAGTAGTAGTTTGTTTGCTGAGAACATTCTTCGAGTTAGTTTCTTAGTAGATGTTTTGTTGTTGGATTCAGAAAATCTGTGAATTTATGGCCATCATTTATAAAAACGGGAGATTCGTACATAATGGCACGGCAAATGGCAGTGCGAGATATACCATTGCCATAGGTGAAATGGAGGATTATGAAAATGGGAAAGTTGTCAGAATTATGTGAACAACTACTTCTTTTCTTACTGACAAGATTGCCCTTCTTATGTTTTCAATTGCTAAACTCGAAATATTGTATTTTCTTGAATGGCATGTACTACGGCATCGGGTGTCGGGGTTCCCAATGAAAAGATAAAGTAGGTTATATTTTCGTCTAAAGTTTTATGATGTTCTGTGTTTTTTAGAGAGCTAATAAGGCTTACTGAAGAGTTTCGTTTGAACAATAAATAGTATTACAAATGTTTTACGTAAAATATTGCCCTCGGAGTTTATTAACTTTTTAGATTTTCACTTTTAGTTTTTTTTACCGTAATCTCTATTTTTTATATAAAATTGTACTTTTCTTACAATGCACTTAACACTAATGTTGTGACTCGACGTTCAAAGCGTATTATATGTGTTTTTTTGGAAGATTTGTGTCATTAAATGATTTCTTACTGAACAGAATAAATCTTAAAAAAGCATAAGTGCTCACGTGTACATAATTATAAGGTCTTTCCCTGGAATCTCCTCCCATTGTTAGCAAATGAAAGTAGTAAAAGTATGTCGCATTTTGCGTGTATAAATGACTTTAAAGAACATCCTTTGTTGAAAGTACTAAATCCATTAAAATAGTGTACAATATATGACCAAATCCCATGCAAAGAGAAACCATGAAAAGTACTTAACGCGAATTTATTGATGAATGCACTAAGGATGAGCTAATTAAGGACATGTATGCGCATTTAAGTATTAACTTATTTACTGGAATTAAGCAGGTAAAATATGCATCATTAAAACCAAACTCATATTATTGACTGAATGTAATATTGTTTGCAACGTTGGAAATCAAATTTAATTCTGTGCATTTAAAAATATGAAACTTTTGTAATCGAGCGTCCCCTGAGCTCTTTGAAGAGCTGCTTGGGTCAACTCTCGATATACAACACTTCAAATACATATTATGATGCATAATGCATACTATTTAAACGTAACTTTCCTTCAAACTAGTATATAAGCATAACCGTACTGATATTGATATTTATAGTGTTTTCAAAGATTACTGTTCTTTAAAACCTTGTCCAATAAAGCATTGCAATAAAAAGTGTAATTGAATTTTGATTAGTGCATCCGTCTCTCTACTTTTCGATGTCTCTGTCAGAATGTAAATCTTAAGGTATTTTTGATAGACTCTGCTGTGATCACTTGACTTTCTAGTTTCTATTCAAGAATTTCCATCGGTAACTAGTTTGCTCTTTTACTGCTTTAAATTGCACTCATGTAATTTACGCATATCAGAAACGTGCTTTTGTGAGATAATATGAATGAGATTCTTATGTAGCTGGTCATGCGTGCCACTAAGGAGCAAAGCCGTCCTTCTTGAGATCAAGGAACTTCTTGGGGCTACTGGGGCAACGTGAAGAATTATTAAGTGAGTGGATGCGGCACTGATAAAAAAAACTAACAATCTTGGTGTACAGTCAACGCAAAACCACAACACGTTATTGTCACAGACACATCATCATCATGTAATATCGTGTCATATTATTATGATTACATAGAAATTTTTGGTAGGCATCATATGTGAAAGTAAAAGCTCAGGTCAACCGGTACCATCTCTAAAATGCCGTAATGACTAGTGCGACAGCTACTTAAAAAGTTATGTACATATAATTTCTTTTCGTAAAGTCATCACTGGTCTACCTTATCTCATTATCAGTGGAATTTTAGAAGGAGAGATAAGTTTACTCATATGATAGTCTCCACCGCAGCCAATCCCAAATTTCGATAACTCCAGAAAGTTTTCAATAGTTTATCACCTTCTGGCGTTTTCATATAGCCATGTCATTTTTATTCTAAAACCTACATATTGCGTTGTAGTGATACCTGTACTGTAACCAAAATTACAGCAATTAACAGACCCATATAGCTATTAACAGTTGTGCGCAATGCATTAATTTTTTTATTAAAAGTTTATCCTAATTCGATTACACAAGAGGAAACAGTTTTCTAGGGCAATGTTGCATTCATTTACTAACGCAAGCTACACGATGTCCCGTGAGATTGTTTTTTATTACCAATTATGTAGGTTCAAGTCGAATTGTATTACACATGCGCCAAAGAAGAATGTTTTGTATTCCGCCGAAATTTCGGCTTATCATACATTAATGATAAAATTATGTAGTATTGTTTGTGGATGCCCATGACTAATTTTATCTCAATTGCTCCTTTTACTGGTAATCTTCTAAATAGATCAAAATAATTTTTGAGTCTGCTGCTGCAGTTTTTAAAGGATATGTCTTGAAGCAGGTGTTATTATGTTTACCTTGGGTATTGTAGCTTTTTAATGGTCAACAAAGATCACCATATCCAATGAATCTTTTGTATGTTCTCGTATGGCCGTAAACATGAAGCAATGAAAAATCGTTATCAAACAGTGAAATTAGAATTGTCTGTAAGATGTAACATGCAATAAAACTAACAGACCATTGCACTTCAAGAAAAAAATAGGTGAAAGGCTCATCCCAATAATTCTCATTTTATTTTTTACTCTTAAAAATATACATTATTTTTTGTTCCTCTAACTTTTTCAATGTTGTATAAGCTTCCATTGCTATTATAAAGTTGCATTGCACGTCTTTTCTGCAAGTTTGAAAGTATGTTTCAATTGATAAAAAGTGCAAACTTACTAAAGCGTGAACTAATCCGGTGGAGCATTGCAAATGGATGAGTATTAACAACTTATGATTACTTTTAGATAGTTTATTATACCACAACATTGTAAATTATGTATAAGGTAGTAAAATTATGTTATTTAACAATGAGTCATAAAATTATGTATACGTATGCAAGTAGTTTCAAAGGATGACTTCTTTCAAAACCCAACCACTATACTTACAACTCACCCGATCATTATGCGAGGAGAAGTAACATATATGCACGCATCAAACATATAATATGCAATTTTATTATTTTAATTATCATATTCCTTAGCCTTTGCTGTTTTCTCTATAAGGCAGTAGGCCACTGCCAAGAACATTGATGATGAGTCTAATACTTAAATGTGAAATAATAGAGCTTTGTTCGGCATTAGTGGTACAATAATAGTACAATAAAAACCAGCCCCGTCAGTTTTCCTGAGAACTTGTCACTTTTCCCCCACATCTCTTAACTAGACATAGGATAATAAAAATGACTTTCAATCATGTACATCCAACTAATAAATCAAAGATGCACGTACCGGAAAAACCGCCAATGGTCGATAATGTTTCCTCATACCTTATTTAAACATTTAAAACGCGTTTTAGTTCATTTTATTGCCAATACTCATAACTTAAGTGTATTCAAGAGGTATTTCAAGTGAGTATATAATTATTAATAATTGTAAACTATGCATAGGAAGATGGTGAAGTTTATGCAATACAATTGTAAGTATGAATTAACTTCTCGCATTTGTAAACTTCATTACCTTTATGACTTTCGTTCCTGTCAAACGCATTCAATCTTGTGCTATTATTGTAAGAATGGATGAATGGATGCATCATCATCCCCATTGTTATGTATCAGTGCTAATGTGCTATAGTGCCCTTGCATGAACAAATAGAAAGCAGGCTATAGTCAATGACTGACAGAAGGACAGGACACTGCGCTGGCTGAGTAAATGACTGCGTCGCTTATTGATATTCATTTTCATTTAAAAATCTTTATGCATCATTCAAAAACTTTCACCTGATAATCCTTTTTATTATGGCATAAGGATCCGTGAAGCAGAATGTTTTTAGGGATTAATAAAGTTCTACAAGATTTTATTAGTGGACATAAATCCTTTTCATCCTTTTATTTATTGATTGTTGTAAATCATATTTAACAAGGATAACTTCACACTTTTGTTAGTTCTCAAAATTACGTTGGCAATAAAAAAAGAAAGTATAAGCTTCGTTAGGTAGTTACTATTTTCCTCAATATTTTTTTACGTTTTTTATGCAACTAACCGTGTTTCTTATGTAACCGCCATCTGAGCTGTTGATAAAACTTTCATACAAACGATTACCCCAGTCGCATGAATCCGCGTGTCTGTTTAAAATTATTCAGTGTACATATACAAATCATTCAAATGCTCTTATCATGTTCCAAATAGTCAAATTTTTTATTAGATTTAAATCTGAATCTTTAAATAATTATCAAATAAAAAGTAATCAGAATCATACACACATTTTCATTTCTTCAGAGCAAGGAAACCAATGCAGATAATTAGTGCAAACATTGTATATTGCAGAGATTGTAAGCAGCCTTTAAGAAACTGGCTGCCCAGTTTATGCATTCATATAGCATTTCAACAACAAGACCAAATTTTGCTGTAGTTTGAAAACTTGCAGACATGAAATAGCTTTTACCACTTTCTTCACAAATTGAAAATAATCATACGAATAGGATGATGATATGAACTGTTGATTTGATAACATAATATATCATGTACATGTTTATAGGAATAAAATGAGGTTTAGATATCCATACCATATTTTGAATTATTAATAATTTTTACGTTCACAAAAAGCATATTAAGATGTTCAAGGCTTTTCGAGTTTGTGTGACTGTCGTCCTTTTTTATCCGTACATTGTAAGTAGCTTTTAGTGAAAACTTTTTCGACATGTTTATAATCCTACGTGTTGAGTCATGAAAGGTAAAGCACTTTTTCGTGTTTCCTCTCGTTGCATTAAAGTTTGTGCTAGTTTCTCGAAATCTGTTAAAAGTATCACCGTCATCATCTAGAACCAAAATGAGAATAGTGCACCAAGTACATAAACGCATCCAAAGCAATCTTACTAAATGATGCTCACTACTCACCATATAACTGATGATTTTGGCTTGCTTGCCTAACAGGCAGGGCTGGCTTGATTATTACAACAAAGTGAAAACGTGGAAACTTTCAATGGCATTCACCACTTTTTACTACCTATCACACAAGGCAAGTTATGTGCTCTTTTTTACTTCTTTTTGCTAAAGAAATGCACCAAAAAAATTTATTGATGCAGCTGTATAATCCAATATGCAAATGGAGGTTGCTTTTTTGTAAAACGACAGTAATTTTTTCTTGCGTTTTCATGCAATTTTCTTTTTTGGCACAGTATATCCGCAAGAGTTTTGACCACAGTCAATTTATGAGTAAAGTCGAATAACGAAGGAATTTACGATATATGATGATATTGATATGATGATGAAGACAACAACGATTAGCTCTACTCCCGGATGAAGTGAAAAAGATCAAAACTAAATAAAAATGGGTTCAAACCTCAGAGACATTTTCTTGAAATACTCTCTAGTTGAAAGTGCAGCTTGTAATGGATTAGGTATTTAGACTATTTCAGAAATGGAGAAGGGCAGTGACCACCGTAGCTGTAGGTTTCAATGATTAGCCTACTTGTCACAAATTACCGATACACAAATCGAAAACATATGCCACCCTAGTAAGTAGCCACGTGATAAATTTCACTTGATATACATACTAGGCATTAAAAAGCCACGACCACAGGTGTGTATCATCATTCTTTCATCTTCACGTCACCCACACACAGCTTTGACTTGAACCTGATGAACTTTAGTGTTCATATTACTCATTTCAGTGAATTCTAAGATTGCGTTATTGTAAGCATTTTCACGTAGTCCTATACTGTGTGCCATAGGAATTCAATAGGAACCTTATTTCTACCTTCTTGTGGTTGTGTGTCTATCAGTAGAGCCACCAACAAAGGGCAATACAGAAGGAAAACAAATTTGTTTTCTACTTGAAAGTCTTGAACCTCCCAAGTAATTTTTATGGCAAGGGTGCTCCCCACCAATTATTCAACTTGTTTTACGATGATCAGCGGAAAAAATGTTTTTATCGAAAATAATAATAAGGATGAGTCTTGTTGTAATTCCTCATTGTCAAAAACCTTTCACCAAAACTATGCACTGGCAATTTTAACAGGTAAAACTAGAAGAACGATGAATATTCATGCTAACATGTGCCTCATCATCGGCATCTCCCTACAATACAATAAGGCACCCAAAGCGCAAATAAAGCCCTTAAACTTCACACAGACCATTCGATCCTGACTGCAAGTTCGTTGCTCTGCTTTTTAAATATTTCACGATTTCAATTGCCGTCTATAATGTCAGAAAGTTTGGTTAATAAATTTTATGACGAGGAAACGTCATCCCGTTCTACTGTTTTTTGTACATCATGCTTCTCACTTTTAATCTCAGCGGCCAAATTTTAAAAAACCGCATCATATCTGAAAAAACTCATAAATCTGTCCACAATCCTATTATGTATGTAAGTATTTCATTCAGCAATTTTTGTATTTTGGGTCAGTCAGCCCTGAAGTAGTTTTTCGTATTACATTTTTATGCATCTCCGCAACAAGTGATAAAAACGTAAGAAAAATAGAGGAAAGTAAGTCAGACAAAAAATGAATGTGACAAAATGAGAGTTTTTTCTTGAGATGAGTTGACAGCATGTATAAAATTTGTTGAGATAATACAATACCAACGGTTACAGACATGCATCCTGTAGGCTGTTTTAATTCCAATGTGAGACTTGCGAACTTGAGCTTGATTAATACTAAAACATTTTACTTAAAGAGTGCACACACGCATAAAATAATGTCTTCAGTTCTTAATGTCATCTACGCAAAGTTTTCAACATGGCGTCAGACAAAATATAGTACATAGAAAAATCAGCATTATGTACAACTTTTGACGGCCTAAAGCTACGAGCTATATGCATAATTTTCTTATTAGCATTGCTATAGTATAAATATTTAACTACCTGTTGCTAAGCCCAAGTGACACATTATTTAGTGTTTAACATTCACTCTTAATAAAATGAAATTGAATGAAAGCCGTCAAGTCCTTGTGTGCCCACTAACGAATGAGACAAATCTCGGGCAGCAAGACACTTTTGTTACAATAAAAAAGTGACAAGTGAGGTATGTCTGTTCCATATTTTAATGATCACACTCAACGATAGGCTCTTAATGAAACTGACATTTGTAGACCATCACTTTTTCGTGTATTATGATTCATAAGCGACGGATATTACGATGATTATAATGATAAAGGGAGGTGAAACTCGCATATGTTTGGTGGGCAATATGGCCAGAGTTGCCTTAAGTCAAGTCAATAATACATGTGCTTTAAAAGGAGAGGGAAATGCATAAAGTCAGCTTAGATGACGAGAGCATTGCACTTCAATTTATGAGTGCACTTGTTAACGTTTGAATTGGTTGGTGTACTACTAGCTCATGCCGCACCCCTCTTGCCACGTTTTTAATCAGTAAAAATATAATACTTGCTATTCGCATATGATACAATAGTAAGTATATAGGGGACTGTTACGAGTTAAACAATGAATATAGTAATAACAGAGATAATGACAAAGTGAATGAGAGAGACAGGCGAAGGCTCGTGTTTAAAAGGCCTACTAACCGGAAACGTGAGTTACATTACTCATCCTGTCATGAAGGAATGAGACTTTTCTCAATGAGTCCATCGGCAATGTGCATGGGAATATTGCACAAATGTGAGTTAGTCATGAGAAATAGAAAACATCCGCATCCACACCTTGAACTTGCAGCAATAATATCAGTGTAAAGGATAATTTCCATTCTTTTAATCTACTCGATATAAAACCCCTTGAGAGACTTCCACTGTTACCTGTTTTGTTTTTGCTTTTTATATTTTTTTGTGCGGACACCACCGCACCACAATAATGTGTTACGAAGTTTATGCTTTTTTTGCGGAGCAGAGTGTAAGGCGAACAAAGAGTGGATATTTTTTCATAAGTTAACATGATGATGATGATAACATTGTCTTTTTAAGACTCTCTTTCATAAAAGTTAATTCCATTAACTTGCATTTTTACTCGTCATGGAGGCAATTATTTGGAATATTTGTTGACGTGAATACACAAGTCTGTTCTTAAATTTATGACAGTTCCTTGTAAAATCTAGAAAATTGTGTGAATTTCTGTTAGTTTGAGGTGGAAAATTATGTTTGTAATCTTTATGCATGGAAACCTTGTCGTTTCAAATTAATATTAGGTATAGAGAAAAAAACTGTTGTTGCAGAGAAGTTTTTCTGACAAAGAAGGATCCTATAAGGAAAAGTTTTTCAGCTTAATAAAATGCTTGCATCTGCATATTATCTATGAACAATGTAAAGTGTAAAGTGAACAATTGTCGACGTGCAAATAGTATTTATGTACTACTTTGTATGCAGGCATTCTCGAGCGCAGGTAATGTCATTGCACTATACGTCACGTCGAGTTTTGCCTGAATTTTCTTGACACAGAACGACCTGCAAAATATAACAAGTGGTAGTGGTACATGTTATTGTACTCTCCCTCTCCGTCTTTTCCCTCACAAGATTCGACTCAATTACAGGATAAGTACCTAACCAATGATTTTAAATAATGGTACAAACTTTATCGGCGTGACTGCACTGTTTCAGAATAAAGCAATTTTAGGTAATGGATTTCCGTATCGAAATGCAACAATCGGTAGTAGTAAGGCTCTTTGGACTCAAGTGAAACTTGATCTTATCATCTGCTGAAAAAGGCAAATAATGAAGTAGTCCATAGTACAGCGTTTCATTAGCATTGCTTCAATTCAAATTATACTATCATATATAAAAATGAAATGAAAAAATGAGAGAGCGAGAGGACATAAAGTAACAGACAAGCGGATATCTACGAGGACAAGGTGAAGGTGATGCACACATGCAGGCACGGAAGGAAGACTGCTTTGCTCATAATGAGACTTTCAGCACTTGCATTGCACTCGAGGAGATGCAACAAGATAACGCGAGAAATAGTGACTAAGGTAAGAAAATCTAGAGTTGTGTTGATTAAAACAATAAAATGTTCACTATCACGATGAATAAGTGTTACTGCAAGCACTGCAACTAAAATTTACACCACCGACCAAGGTATGACTTTCGTACCAGGGCTTTAGTAACATTCCTATATGCATCGTCATATATGTGTACTTTAGGTATACAGTCAGTTAGGGAAAAGTAGGTTTTTGCCATCATCGTCTTCAGTTTATGAAGAAAACCAACCGCTGAACACGGTTCTCGGACAGAAGAGGACGACTTGGCCCACTTGTTTCTTTATTTCCCTTTCAAGTACACCCTGCGAGCGGTTCATATTTCACTTTTTTTGCTGATGACGATGTGGTACTCCACTTGCTTTGTCGGTGTTTCGAAAACCACATTAAGTAGTGCACATGATTTAATCAAATTCATGGGTTCAGAGAATTACTTTTTGTGATTTATGGAGTGCAATAATGCATGTAGTCTGGGAATTTTCGAGGTGTTTTCTCGGCGCAAGATCAAATATTAATACAGCAGTTCAATCCAATTTGTGAAAACCACTACAGGAAATGGAATGCTCGTAGATGATTGTCATTTTCATTTTCAAATAATATGTTGCGCACTAAATTGCTTAACCAAGAGCCAAGTGTTGGAAGAAAAAAATTCCGTAGAAGCCTGCCTCTAAAAATTCGACATTCAACAGTGCATATCAAGCTAGATTACAGATTTTCATGTTTCACAAGAGATCTACAAGCAATTTCCGTCTGTCGGTTTGCATTTGAAAGCAACAGCACTTTATCGGGTTTGCAATATACATAAAAAGCACAAAAGGTATATGTGAGAGTGGATTCTGGCAAACAAAGAGAAGCTTTATTTCGAAGTGTTTTACTCTTGTGCTAGAAAATTGATTTCCTTTCATCAATTTGATTTTGTAGCATTACCATACACATCTCAATTCCCGCTCTTTACCACAAAATCCAGTATTTTAAACAAGAAATGGAAAAGATTAGGTTTTGTGGAAATCGATAAAATATATAGCAGAGTCACTTTTACTTTAAAGTACGAAAGTATAATCCCTGATATTGTTAGTAATGTATGCCTTTTTATATGTGAAGATGATATCTTGCATAGAATTTGGCAAACATTTTGTAGATTGTTAGTTACACAAAATCATTGCCCAAGAAAGTAATAGTAAAAACTCTTACTTGAAGGTTGGCAAAATTTATCATACTGGGCAGCAATTTCATTTCTTAAAAAATACCAGAATACCGTATCTTTTAGGTACATTTGATGAAAATGCAGATATTTGTAACCTTGAACGAATTTTTTTTCGTCTGATATACTAACTAACGTACCTATATGTTACCGGAAACGAGATTGGCATGAGAATTTCGTACAATGTGCGGCAATAATGACCAACATACTTTGTATGTACCTAGTAGGAACCCTGAAAACACCTTATGTTTTATTTGCTCGTGTTATTTATCGTGCGAACTTATAGACCAGGTTTATTTACAAACCTTTCCCAGATATATAGCGTGGGTATTGTTTCTAAAATACTTTAGGGATTTTATACGACCTTGTTTTGTTTATCACCAAGATTATTATGAAGCGTATGTTGTTTATCTACAAGGGAGTGTTTCCTTGAAACTCAACATTCATTCTATTCTATTACTTGTTTATGAATTCTGGAGTGGTAAGTCAGCCAGTATGATCTCATATATCTTTGCAAACTATGTTGGCATGATTCGTTAGTCTGTTCTCTAGACAATACCGAACAACGTCGCTCCATACTCTCCAGGCTTTCATTTTACATTTAACGATGCAAATAGCCAGTTCCATCCACTTCTACTTCATGAAAGAACAATGAGGACGGTACATTAACATTTGTCTCCTTGGAAAAATCGGGCCAGTGGTAAATCCTGGCTTTGCTCTAGGACTCAAAATCACTATAAAATCCTCTTACTAGCGTGTGGCTTTTAAAAATGTATGATTGCAACCCCTGTTCAGCTGTTCTTTTCTGCATGAATTAAACCCACCAAGCATCTAATTAATACTTGCTTCGAGATAAAATAAGCAAGCATACTAACCAAAAACCACATTCATTTGTACAATTGTCGTAATAGACTTTTTGTTTGAAGCTGTGCATTCATTTATTACCACAAATAAATGGATTACACATCTCCGTCGTTACTTTTGCCTGTTTTGTCCCCATCAACCCGGTATCAAGCAGTGTCATGAGACGGATGTAGATTTGTAACCGAATCATTTCTATTCTCACTTGCAAAAATCCTCTTTTCAGATTTTGACATATGGCCAAAGCATCAGATTTGTCGATTATAACAAAAGGATGTGCACTGACAAATGTATGCTCAATTCTGGGTTAAACCTGTAATACCAGATTATTAGGTTGCATGTAAATAATCGATGCTAGCGTACGGTGCACACGTACCGTGTTGGTAGTATGTGTAAGCCGTATTGGTAAAAAAATCCTCCAAAATATCCTGAGAGAAATGGTGCCGCTGGTTCTTGACTTTTTCGACGTTTGTGTCGTTCGCCAACAGATCATCCATCTCTCCATCCATACGTCGTCGTCGTTGGTCAGCTTCTGTTTTATGTCGAACAGATCAGGGATCTGTCTGAGAGAACGCGGCAATAAGCAACGGCATCACCATATTCCTATCCTTTTCCCCGTTCATTCGGATGTGGTTCTCCCTCCGTCTTGGTTCATTCGAGAATCCAAGTTATACAGCATTGAATCATTAGCTGATGGCATAATCATAAGAACCATTAAAAGATGAAGGGAAAAACCTCCCGTCTGCCATAACGTCCTCGTCCCACCACCACCGGCGAAATGCATGTTTCAGCTTACCACCACTACCAATTTTCTTGTCGGGCTTGATTCATTTACTGCACAAGACTTGATCCCCTCTCCCACTTACAGTATTATCGACGAGAGCTACTACTACTACTACTACAAATCTGCTTTTGACTTACCTCTTGAACCTGTCAAAAATTTCCATATTTTTTTAGGATGGTCCATCTGAAAAATTCATAGGAATGGCGTATGCGTATACCTTGACTTTATCAACTGCAAAGAAGATACTCACATACCTAGTTTAGCATATAAATGGCCATTGTTGTTGCCAAGGCTTGATGGTTTTTGTTGTGGTTGATAATTTTCGTATGGGGAGCTATCAGACATTCATTGAAATAAAGGAATCTCTTACATTTCCATACATCTGTTTGCATTTTCATGCATGCGTCCTCAGACGGTTTGGTGCGACTTTTGCAAACGTTTTCTTTAATGATCTAACGGGGTTGTTAGTATGAGATGTTGAGAATTTTTACCAGGAAACAAGCTTATATGAAATTTATCAACTTGGAATTTCACAAAAGGAGTGACTTCTTAGTATCCTCTGTATCGATTTAGGTCTTACATACACAAGGTATCGTTGTATCACACAAGAAAGTGTGTAAAAGAAAAATTGTGAAAAAAGAGATTTGGTTTGCAAAAGGATAATCTTCACAGTCGATTTTCTGCAACGGATAGTTTTTCCTTTCGAGGCTAGCGAAAAAATTTACTTGTTCTAATCGCCGTCCTTCTTTTACCATGGTAACATTTTGTACAGTTTGTACCGTCTTTTTGTTGATTATATTCCACAGATCAACTTTTTCAATTCAGCCAGAATTGATGGGGAAAAAATAAGTAGTATTATTCCCCATTGAAATTGCATCATTAAACCGGCTACACTGCAAATAATAATAATACTCTCGACTACAAAGTAAGGCTTTCAGGTTATAATAAAAACGGATGCAGAATAAAATACAGTTCATTGAGGTGAGTCCTCTTTTCAAAAAATCCGTTCGTGTTATTACACTGAAGAGGAATGAACGTACTCTTCTTACAAATTTGAAATGTTCCTAGCACATAAAATAGACAGCTAGCTCTATATGCCTGGCTGCTAGCTCCACATGAGTAAAGAATGAAAGTAGGTTAAAGATTATACAATACAATTGAACAAGTATTTTGATTTTCGCAAGGAGAAAAATATCTTTTTATGAGAAAATACGAGTTTAGATATATTGAAGGTCTATTGTGATCACTTCTTATCATATTCCTTGCCAGCTCTAGACTAAATGATGTACTTGTAACGCTATGTGTGTCTATGTCATGGAGAAGAGAAATAAACTAAAATTGATTTGTGTAGTGATTTGGAACTTCTTACAATGCAAAGGAAGTGTCAAGGTGTCATACTTCGGAAAGTCAGATTTGTCACCCAAGCGTTCCATCGTGAATTCATCATTCTCTCTTACACTACTTGACAGATAGAGACATTGTCAGAAAAATTGAATGTCGCTGTGCGTTAAACGAAGAGGAAGTTTCCACAAAAGCATTCAATGCAGGTTTATCACATAATACTTTTTCATTATTTACTTGACAAGATCTTAGTTCTGTATTCACAATGTGGTCTCAACAAGTACATTTTCCGAATAAGCATTCGTAGTGTCATTCGTAGTCAATATCTTTTACACTCGCGGATTTACAATTTACTCAAAATGTACAAGGAAGGGGATTTTTCTTATAAAATACTAGAACTTCGTCAGGATGGTTGAACGGCAGTAAAATCCAGCAGGGATATGATATGAGAAATTTAGTAAGTAATTCGTACTCGCTCATTTTACTGTTATTCTATACTACACACAATGGGCGACTTTGCCCACGCCAAGTTTACAAAAAAAGATATATGTTGATCATCAAATTGGGTAAACAACCCAGTGCTGCTGCAGTCAGGCTGAACTTGTCTTTAAAAAAATTCCTCCGCATTCTTTACTCCTAAAATTTCATGATCATATCAAAATACTGCTGACTCAGTCAGCCAGGTTTTGCTATGTGCCCTTGCCAACTCACCTGATTTCCGCTGTCGTTTGGTGATGATGATTGAAAAAGGAGAGTCGTGTAGTTGAGCCAACCTCAGTTTCAGTTTGCACACTCTGTTGAGCTGATGACTGGTTACGGTGGCTTCTTCATCGTCATTCGTGAGGACTGGTTGGTATTTAAAAAGGACGATAATGATAGTTGACCTAACTTTAAGGTGCTAGTTTATTATGTGATCCAAATGATATA
The DNA here is from genome assembly GCA_027743935.1 of Sinodicranocentrus sp. ZH6. Classification (NCBI taxonomy): domain Eukaryota; kingdom Metazoa; phylum Arthropoda; class Collembola; order Entomobryomorpha; family Entomobryidae; genus Sinodicranocentrus; species Sinodicranocentrus sp. ZH6. The sequence goes on from JAHZNA010002643.1 coordinate 32,924, forward strand.
ACCTTCAGTGAACTTGACCTCCCTACTTACGATTGCAGTTTAAGTTACAAATATATGTACATAGAGAAATGCTCTCCGACTTGGCATAAACACAATACTTATCATAATTATGTCGCCATTCTAGGTCCCGAGAAATCCTGTTATCATTTTAACTTGCTGGGTTTGCTTTGCTTAAATTTCTACAGTTCATAGGAAATCGATTATGACGCTCAATTAGCATGAGGATGAACATGAGCAGAACAGAACCACAACTCACCACTCCGTCACCAGTTTTTGGCTTCAGTTCAACCCGGCATATAGAAAAGAAGGAATTGAGCCCATCCAAAAAAAGCGTTGTTTTTTGTACAATAAAACAGTCCAATTTATGCATACGTCTTGAAAGAAACGGGGGAATGACTCAAAACGAAAGAATTTTACAGGCCAACTTGTAAAACACATTCTTCAGCGCCTACTACCACATTAAGGTGGACTGGGAAATGGTATTTTATTAAATTAATGAATATATATAAAGTAAAACTCATCGCATAATCTACGTCGAATCACTTGTGTATGCACAACATCACCACCTCACCCTATACACCGCCCGTGCTGCTTAAAAACTTGTAAATAACCCTGACTCTATAGCGGTACTTTTTTGACTGTGCCACCACAACCAGTGATTCACTACCAAATACGTTGATCATTTTGCTACATTGGATGGAGACTTAAAAATGAATAGATTTAATTTGCATTCAGGACAAAAGGATACGGATGTTGTTGGACTTTTTCGTCTACTTTTTCTGCTCACTTTGCCCCATATTAACAATTCTTGGCATATCAAGGGTGAAAATTGTTGAGCCAGTCGACTATTAAAGAATTTTACGTCCTTTCATCTTCGTGTGGTGAGAAATTCCGCTCTGACAGATTAAACAATTAAGTGCAATAAAGTTATAAATTTGGATTAGTTACCCATGAAGTCATTAGATTTGCCGGTGTATAATGTATTTGGATTGGAGTTGAGAAAATGCACTTGGTAAGGGAACTTTGGAAAAACATGATAGAATAATGCAGTAACAATGAAGGGATTAATGCATTGTATTATCATTTCCAAAGTTGTAACTACGTCAGCAGCCTATTACACAGAGAAGTTGTCTGCATTCATTCTAACTACAGCGATTATATCATGATCATTATCGATATACCATAATCAGTGTCAATGTCATTGTCTTAACTTTCGAACAATTTTCTCCTATTCTCAGCGAGTAACACCTGTACATAAGAGTTTCTACTCTTAATAAGTGCTACATTGTAAGACGCTTCGTTATATGCTTGCCTTCATCAGTATCACCATCAGCAAGCCGTAATTACTCCGAGCTGCAGACATGTACATATACCTTTGCGTAGGCATAGTTGCATGCAAAAGTCATGATGGCAATAAATGATAATATGCATTCTTCACTTGTTATTACTATTACTACCAAGCCGCAACACATGCTGCATTCAGAGAGCGCGTACACTTTTACAACTTTCGTGCTTCTTAAAAGAGATAATGAGTTGAGTTTTCTGATACTTGGTGATATCACGTTGACACTCTGTTACGAATAAACATGCGAAACTTCCTTTTTCTTCTCTTTGATAAGATTTTTAAAAAAAAACTTCGGCTTGATGGGTGACTTCTCACCTTTTTTGACATATTGCCAAATTCACAATAATTGAACTTATGACCGACGCGACAGTGTATACTTTAAGTTTGAATGAAATAAATAAATATTCCACGTAATCATGCATGCATAGTGAAAGGTCACGCAAATCAAATCCTATAAAGTTATGACATTTTCAAAGTTAGTTTCAAACTACAAAATAATAGAATAGAGTTAATAGTAATATAAATATGGCATGACGATATCCATCTTATAATTTATTATGTCTACTCGTTCTACATATTTTTATTTTACTTTTTACGATATAAAGCAGCTGTGTTGAAGGAATCACAATTCACAATGAACAAAATAAAGTTTTCCCTTGAGGAATCATCTTCATGTGAGCTGAGTACATTATGGTGATATCACGTCTCAAATATATAAATTGGCTCATTCATTTATATTGAAGTTTCAAAGATACTGCGTGAGAGAGAACTTTCCTCATGATGACTCAGGAGGGGATTACGTTGCGTTGCAAAGGACTTTTAAGATAAGTTTGCATGCATGCTTGCACTGTTCATCATAGAGGTCAAGCTTTACACCTACTGGATCTTACAAATTATGGATCTCATAAAAATGTAAAGAACAAGTGAGTTTTTCGTAAAATGACGTCGTCGTGCACACACACACACACCAAACACGAAAAAATATTTGGGTTCTGTGTGGTGCCAGTGCCAACCTCGTTTCTGGTCGTTTGAAGAGGAAAAAACTTTACATATGCGTGGAGATAGATGTCTAAAGAATTTTTTTGATGATTCTGTATTTCATATGAGCGCACACGGCACATCTCTCGGACTTTATGGCATGAATGTCGAATAGGACTCTTTCCATTTTTTGTGTGCTATGTTACGTATGCATTGCATTGGCCATTTCATCGCTGTCCTCTTTTCCTCATAATGATCGCTCTCTTTATTTTGTTGGGCACATGTCCACTTATCATCATTGTGCGTTTTGAAGAAGAAAAAAAACTGTTTTTTATTTTACCCATCGCTTCGTTTGTATCTCCCATAAAGATATGCGGGTGTTATATTCACTCATTATCATCATAACAAGCCAAGAAATTCGAGTCAACCTAATTTGCAGCCATTTTTTTCACTTTTTGGTTCTGTCAAACATTTTTTGAAAGGGAAGCAGCATCATTAATTATAAAGCTAGATTAACGCATACATTAATTTTTAATACACATTGTTTTTATCTCCGTACTTGATAAAGAAGACGAAGACATTTTCTAGAGCAAATATTTTCTAGAGAAATTCTTACCAAAGCGAAGCTTGCCAACAACCGACAGTTTAAACGCATCGATAAAAAAAATCCCCCCTTAACCAACCATAATTAGGAACAAGAAAACAATCATAGATGTGATTTTGTATCACTTTCTGGTACAAACCATTGCAATAATTACGGTTTTACTTACAGAAATGCATACATGACCTACCTTAAAATATAATGATGTGTTAAAAGATATTATATTTCAAAGTGATTTGTAGTTACAATTTAACATTTAACTTACTGAATTTCCCAAATGTTACGAATACCAGATCAGATCTACAACAAGGAATTTGCTTGTACACCCGCAACAACTATTTTACCTATCAACATAATACGGATAAAAAAGGGGATTTAGTTTGTACCGCAGCAGAAAGAAACCATGGCTCGTTACCGTGGGAGGCCTAGATACCGGCATCTCCCGCAGAAGAAACGCTTTTGTACAGACAAGTTAAATCCTTGAAGTCACTCACTACTGAAGAATATCCGGCTAATAGAGCCAAGAAAATTACTAGAACTATAGAAAGAAAGAAAACACTTCGGCCTCCACTTCTCTTTACGCATCAAATGAAACAAAGCTGAACTGGATTGGTAGCATGATGATTAGAAAAAGATAATGCTTATTAACTTTGCAAAGACGATAACGAAAATTGCGTAAAGATGTAACCTATTTAATTAGGATTTTCACATTTCTTACACTTGTGGAAAATGCATTTTTTCTAAATGCTCATAAAATCGTCATTTTTTTCATTAAAATAAAATCAAGCCAAATAGGGGGAGAGTGATGATGATGAACAGTAATCGCATAAAACTGTAAACAGTTATACTCTAGACTACTTTTTATCTAAACACAAAAACATCATTTGTGCTTCCCATACTAATATTTCCTCTAAGATTCTACAAATAGCACGTACCTTTTCAAATAGGTAATTCAAAATCAAGAAGAATCACAATGTTAAAGTGCTTACAGGATTTGTGTTTACTCCTCTTTCTAACAGAACGTGTCGTGTTCTTCATCTTAATCACGGATAAATTGGAAAGTTTTGTGCTTTGTGCCTGTGCAGGAGAAATTGATCATCATAATCTGTCTTTTTGTAAAAACACAACTGGGGAAACTAATTGGAAAGCCATTGGGGTTGTGCATAGAAGTGCAATTCAAAGATATGTTGCTGACATGTTGTTACAATGGGTTCAGAAACGTGGCAAGAATCATTATAATTTTCATCAGCTTTTTCCTAATAATCATTTTGATGTGATGTGATCAGAGTGGTGATCATATGCTACCACTAATCAAAAACCTTGTAAAGCATCCTGCTAACGAACACTTTACAAACGTGCAAACAACCTTTCCACCAGTGCAGTTGTAAATATAAAAAATTGCATGTGTCGAGTTATTATGCACGCACAATGAATGAAAGCAAAGTACGAGAGAAAAGTATTTAAATTTAACTTGCTCGAAATACTACAAGTAGCTTTAAAATGATATGGTAAGTCTTAAGTCTACAAATGCTGATTATGATGATGTAGACTTTTCCTTTGAAAAGGGATGAGGTCTGTCTTCTTCATCAGTTTGAAAATATTTATATTTTTTATCACTGAAAACATTATGTACAACACCAAGCATTTTATGGCAACTCTTTCGTCGACCTTTAAAGAGATATGAAGCACAACGAACCGGAGTTCGTTTTATGCAGCTTCCGTTAAAAAGTAGAAATGTAGATCATGTAGACAAGGATTCCTTCTTTTGAGGTGTGTGCAAGTTGTACATGCTGTGAGTGAGAAGGTTGGTTGGTGTGCATATGAACTGACTGAACATAAATTGTTTTGCGTTACATATGATAGTTTTTATAATATAGAAATATGCGCCATTTAACTGGCTGATCGGAATATGCACACGTAAACACACACACGCAAATTGTTGCACTAAGGAAAAACTTGAGCTTGGCAAGTTCAAGAGCAAAGAAAAGAGGTGTTGGTCGGGGGTCGAATTTTTGAGGAAGAAACAAGTTCATCTTTTCAAGAAACCATGCACATAAGTAATCATAATCAATGTAATACACTGGTAACCCAGCAAGATTTAGCAAAAACATTACTCACTTTTTGAAGGAATGTGTGAGTAAACTAGTGTGGCAAATATTATTTTGAAAGCCTCCGTATTTTATCCTTGTTGTTGGTTTGTAGTTAGTGCAGAAGGATATCAAGAAGGATATCAACTGATGGGGGCAAGTAGTGTCTTGAAGTAAAATGCCGGTATGTAGGTATATGCATTGAATGCCGCATTCCCACTCGTTTTTATGAGTGAGAGACTTACAATGCATCATCATAATTTGCTAATGTAGCATAATAGGATGCATGCATGTAGACAATGCGTCCCTTTTCTTTCATTTTACTAAATCGCCATTCTCACTAAGTAATACAAAGGGAGAGAGAGAGAGAGAATTTTTCGGTAAAAGAATTGAATGGTAAACTATTACTATGACCACTTGGGTAACCACTAGAATGCTATCCTCACATGGTATTGTTGATGTTACTGATGACGATGGGGTTTAGGTATGAAACCCAGAAAAAGTAGCTACCTTTTGAAGCATATGTAAGATGTATGTGAGCCCCTTATCCCCACAATAGTTTCAAGTTTGAAATAATTTTTGCAATGGCAAAAAAAATGCACACCATTTGGCTGCAGGGTAGTCAGGTCAGGTATAAAGAGATGGTTCGGAGCCTCACAGAGATCACAAAGCATTCGATTGCCGAGTAATCACAACCACCAAGAGAAAAACCATTCTCTCAGGTACGAACGCTTTGAGTGTGCTCTCGAATTTTGTAAATTTTCGGAAAAGTAATTTTTTGACAAAAATTATTTTCCTTGTGTTAACTTGAGATTTTTGGAGGAGTCCTTCTCCCCAAATAATAATATTTACTTTTCCTTGTATAGCCAATCAGTCAACCTTTTTATAGCTTTTGTGAGTGATTGAATAGATACAGAAGAGTTGTATCAGTGTGATAATTTTTTTTCTAACAACAATTCACTTCATTCATTGAAGATTCTTCATTCATAGGAAAACAGTGTTTAGTTTGTAATGATCTTTTAATCCGACTTATTTAGTATTTGTTGTTCTTCGCGTATCGAGTTTTATAAGATACGTATGAGATCCAAAAAAAAAGTTTTCTAGAAAGTTTGTTTTTCATTAGAAAAAAAAGTTACTGTAGATAAAAGTGGAATAGAGAAAAGAGTAATCTTAAACGACTTCAATCAACAAGATAGCAAGGCACCCAAGATGATACCATGGAATTGTTTACTCCGTTGGTTATTATTACGGACTTAAGTTTGTGTTCTTTTGGAGAGAAAAATATTACGTAAATTCTCCCACACTACTTCATCCTCAACTTCTTACATGCAGTCCCAGGACGGGGAAAGCTTGAGGATTACAAAGAGAAACGAAAGGATCTCTGGCGAAATCATGCAGGACGAAATCGTTTTAAATTGCTTATTTCAAGGGAGCTACAAGCATGAGTAGCCTTACCTTTATTTGTGCTGAGTAATCGGCTCGAAATCAGAATCAAGTGTTTTTCTCCATTAGACTTTAATGCACTCGACAAATATTCAATTCTTTTTATGTAGGATGTCTTTGTTCGATTCAGCAAAAGTTTTTCAAATCAAGTAGACAAAGAGAATCGTTCAAGTTTAAACAGCACAATAGGGCAATTTTGTTTTTGAACAGTTGAGTATGAACTTTATGAATTATGTAAAGATCTTTAGCTCTTAAAAGTTCTAGAAGGCTTGTACTTACTCAATCAGAAAAGCAATTTCAATCTTAAATAAGGCTTCCTTTTTTTTGAGATGTGCTCACTTCAATCAAGAATCAAGATGTCCTTCAATCTTGCTTGTTATGCAATTTCGTATGCATAATTCGCAGACTTCCAAGTGATGTACGAAGCCATTGTAAAAATTCTGTGCTGGAAAGTGATCAAAGAAGAAGAGGATGAAGTTGTGTGGAAAAAGAAAATGTGGATGATGGAGAATGACCAAAGTGAAATATTGAATTTGTAATCATAATCATCATTGTGTGTCTTGCTTACTTGGAAAGAAGTTGGGGTAGTCAACCAAGGGTGAAAGTTTGACTGATAGGAATGAATATGCATTAAGGGAAAGTTTGGCATTGAAATGTTCAAAATGTTGATTTATTATGTTTGTCCGGATTACAGGTCACATATTTTGGGGAAACCACCCGCAACCACCCTTTCAGATTGCAAAGATGATGCGTCAAATTATTTTAGCTGTTCCTCTTGCTTTCCTCCTTCTCGCCGGTGTAAGGGCGGAAGGTGAAGCAAAAGCACCCGGAGCTGAGGAGGTAACTCGTGGAGGCTACTCCCAGCAATACCACTATAACTCATACCCAGGAGGTCATGATCCCTACGGCTACACCTATGCCGGTCTTTCTTTTGATTTGAGCACTGGGCTCTTCCTTGCTCTTGGAGCCATCATTGTACTCCTAGCTTTGGCTGCAGGTATGATGATGTTTTACTTGGATACACGCCATAAAATTTTATTTACATTTGCAAGGATTGATTGCTGGAGTTTCTCCAGTAAATGACGGATGGCAACAGAACATACTTTCATTTTCATACATATTTTTAAAATCATTTCAGTTATCTACCCACTTTTGAGCAAGAACTCCGGCTATGGAGATGGCTACGGATGGAGCGGTTCCCAATACGGAACTTACCGATCCCTCAATCTTGCCTCCCTTTCAGAGAAAGTCCTCAACGGAATTGAAAAGATCTACGATGTATACAACAACAACAACAACAACAAGAGTCAATAATTCAGGTATGCATATACATCATCTCAGAACTGAATCTTCTATAATAATGCAAGAGACGACGATCGATTCATATTCGTCAATGTTACACTGACTGGGGCACTTTGAGATTTAATTATTTTGTAATCCAGATATTCTATCAGACACTTTCATAACCAATTATTTTTTCAATAGGAAAAGTAAGAGCATCATAGGAAATTACGTTTCGCTACAGTTCAAATATTACAACATGAAGCGGTCACCAAAAAATTGCATAGATTACAAAAATACTGGCAGCTACACTTGAATTTGAATTAGAGTTGAGCTGCTGAGCAGTGTAATGTATTTGACCCAGTAACCAAAGATAGGGAATTATATGAGCAAGTATACAAAGAGAAGATCATTGAGTGCATTTGGGCAAAGCACAGTTATAAAGATAGGGAGAAGTCATATTTGGATGGATTGAAATCTAGACAAGTTTTTTTTCGTTAAAAAGTGGAAAGTAGATCTGGTTAGGCAGGATCTAGCGACCCCACATCTTAAATTTGACCCATCACCCACTTTTTCAAGAATCAAGCTTAGGTCGTTCACACAGACTCACTCTGCAGCTTATATTTCCTGTTCTGCTTTCTTACTAGCCAAGGTAATGAGGTCACTACCACAACACAAACACAGCCAACCATACATAGTCGTACGTGTGCATAAACGTTGGTTTATTTTTTGTTGAAAAATGCAGAATCCGCATCAAGCAAGTGTTTTACTCCTACTACTACTCCACCACCTTAACTCCTTATTATTTTTCCTCTGTGATGAACTCGGGCATACGGATGATACCACTGTATATGATACGATGCATATGGTGTAGCACTGGTAATTGGTGTGTGAAGAAGAGCGAGAAAAGGCGTTTAATTCATTTTTATACGTATGGAATAAATCAGGTACATACGCAAAAAGATGAGCGCAGGGAGTATGAAACAAAGTGAAAAAGTAAAGAAATAAAAACACGCTTAACCTCAGGAATTCACACAATATATGAAAGTCAGTGCAACCATGATAGTATGAAAACACAGGAAAGGGATATTGTGGGAATACAAAATGAATTAATTTTTTGGTCCTAATTTTCTTCTTCTACAGATGGGATTGCCAGTAGCCAAAAATACATTCTAAGAAGCTTTATCGTTTTTTATTATTTCTAACTCTTCGGGCTCATCACAGATTTTCACTCAGTTCACAACACGTTGAGAATTGAATGAAAATCCGGAAAATCTCAGGAAACTACTCGCCGCTGTTGTTCCACAAATCATCCGCTGTTATTGGAGACTCCGGTCGTAGAAAGGGGGAACGAGAGATGTCTACTTCTTCTTCAATGCTATTTCTCAAGAAAATAGTACGGGATGAGAAGGGACGGAAGTCACTCTCCTTTTCGAATATAAGAAAACACAAAAAAATAATCCGTTGCTGGTTGGGATCCTCCTCTTTTCACCCACATGATCTAGAACAAAGAACGAACAACGTTACACAGTACTAACACTACTGAAAACAGTACATGACGACTGAAACATGATACACAAGTCATCATAGAAACAATACGACAGTCGTATTTATTTTTCTTATAAAACAAAAGAACAAGTGAAATCTTGATGATGAGGACACTGACGACTTGGACAAAAACGATAAAAAACAGACAACGACGAAGTGTGGAACAACTGAACTGCTCAAAATTTCCTTTTCATCCCTGTTGTAAAAAATGGTTTTCCTTTGGAGAACTTTGGACTTATAGTTTTACCACTGTTATTTTAACTCGTCGCGGTGGGACATTTGATGAATTGACTCATTCATGATATTCCCCCAACAACTTTCCCAAAACTTTACTACAACAACACAGTACGTAACATTACAGAGTACTACAACTCCAACTTTACTACAACTTTTTTTTGTATACAAACGTAGCTACTTCCATACAACTTTACTTTTTGCGATTGTTAACCAAAGACTGACTTTTTAACGGACAGGCGACAGTTTTTATATAAGATAATTTTTTTAAATAGGAGAATTACATTTAAGTTAACAGTTTTACGGCTAAAAATAGTCCAGGGGTGTAAAAATCAAAACAACTTACGATTCGAAACAATTGGACACTGACAAGCGACACGTATGATTTACCAATGTATTGGTAACATGATATGGTAGACGTTTTGTACGTGGACAAAGAAAAACGTGACACGCCTGATGTAACCAAAGCCTACGCTTACTTTCGGACTTTGTTTCACATGAAACTGACCTTCTGCGGAAAAAATGCAGGATTCTAGGGGAAGTGTGTTTGACACAGTCTATGGCCATGACCCGACTTTAACTAACTACCACAGTTATATATATACATAGTTGAGATTGATTACCTAACATGTATTTTGTAAATGTGAAGATACAAGACTTTTTTTCCATATGGACGACATTATTAGTTTAAACTTAGGATATATTTTTATCGTAATGTATTGTTTTGCTCATATTAATGTCAGAAGCTGACTGCCAAAGAACAATTACAACTACTAGATTTACTATTTACAACTTACTGCTCTACTTGTACAAGTTGACAAGAAGACAAATGGACGCAGTGACAACTGATGATGACAACTATGTACCAACAAAATGGACGTGTAGTACTACCAATTTACCTCCAACACGTGACACTTTTTTTTCAACTCACAGTGGCTAGTGTAAATGTACTACCGAGATTTTGGACAAAGCAGAGGGAATTACTTAAAACTTTCTTGTGAGCTGGCCATGTAGTGAAGTTTGACTGTTGACAAACTTGACACTGGTGTTGTGAACACAAAACGTTTGCAAAGTGATACGCTTTCAAAAAAGACGACAGTTTTGTTTACTGCGACATACTACTCTTTTTTCCCTTCTCCCTTGACAAATGAATCCCACCCTGCTCCCACGAAAAAATATCCTCTTCCAGCAGAGAACAATCAGCCGTGCTCTCTTTTCAAATCGTCTTGTTTTTTTCCTTAAAAAAGTGTTACTACATATATATATATATATGTCAATTCAATTATTCAGTTTTTTAAATGTCAGTGTGCCCAAAGATCCATTGGCGGTTTTGTTGATTTTGTAACATTTAATTTATTGTTCATTTGGCCAATTGTTCTGGAAATGACTGATCAGTGATCAGTTTATGTTTCATCGAACTTATTATTTTTATTTAATGCTGGCTCATTGTTGTTGTAATCGTTGTTTTGCTTTTTGTTGTTATTAATAATATTGTTGAAATTTGTTGACAGATATTTATTGAAAATCATTATTTTTATACGAATCCAATCCACGATTGAAATAAAGAATCAAAAATATTCAAAAATCATCTTGAGTGCTTTCATTTACCAGTTGACGTCAGAGAGTTCAGAAAATTATCAGCGATAACCTTCAATTCCAACTCGAATCCTGGAATCTTAAATTTCATCGTCAGCATAATATTCATTATGGAAAACAAAGGAAAATTGGAGAATCCAGCCCTACTAATAATCCTTGCGAGGTATGCTATACTTGCACACGTAGCGAATTGTTGAAACTGATGAAGGTTACAGAAATTACGGGTATTTTAAATTTAAAAAACAAAAACCTTGCGATCTCAAGCGCTCCTTATGCATCTATTTGATGATATAAAAAAGTGTATTTGGTGAGCATATCTACGACTATTGTCTACAATATTAATTATGATAGCAACAAAAGAAGAGAGGAGACAATGCCAAGTCTGGATCGATATTCAGCATCAAAATCATTTCTCTACATCTTACGTATTGCTCATTTCCAGGCTTAAGAAAGTGAAAAGGAACTAAAAAGGAAAAGAAGAATCTCATCCATATCTTACGTTGGATTGCTGAGCAGATTGAATATACATGGGCAATTTCCTTGAAGTGTAATCATTGACGATGGCAAAGTATTACTTTCATCTAGCTTACTTCCTGTGCTATGCGTGCTTCGGAATGACTACGTAATACTCGCCGGATGTTGGAGTCTATATGGGCGTTTGCTTGTTGCATGATTATTATGTAAGTTTGCATTATTTTGATCCGTATAGCAATAATATTGCAAAATGCAGACTCACATGTAAACCTACGCATTTGTAGTTTTGAGTATTATTTAGTGTAATTAAACTTTTGTAGTCTTTCAGTTAATTCGCCAAGTTGGAACGTCTATGCAATTTTTACTGAAAAGCGGAAATGAGCAAGGAAATTTTAAATGTTGTACTTGAAATCTTCTAAAATTACAACTTACAATTGGAACATTACAACTCATATTGCATTATATTTGAGTCGGACTGATAAACCTACTGTTAACCAAGTGTGGAAAAGCTCAATCAAATGTCATATGTTAATGAAGTAAGAAGTAAGGCAGAGAAAATGTGTAATTCGGTGAGCAAAAACAAATACTCGTGATGTTTTATTTTATAATCTATATAATGGCGTGTTCAATTTCTATGAAGCACGTGTGGAAAAAAGGGATCATTTTGTTGGAGCCCTTCTCAAATGATTGGCTTAACAACCTTGATCGTTTTTATCCTTGTGTCGCAAGGGATTTTACATTAAAAGGTATTTTATCATATCATTTGTCACACCCGAATAAGTCCTTGCTCAACAGAAAATTGAGAACTTTTAGCTGAAATATTTGTGAAATTCTATAGCGTTTGATAGAAAGGAATTTTCAAATGAAAGGAATAGTGTTCATCTTGGCACGGATTTTGAAAATCATCCCCTAATTGGACATTTTTGAAGGATACTTGTACCCGTGAGGCTTGACTTCGAGTGATAACTTCAGTTTCGAATTTGGTACAACAAATCTCAGTAAACGAGTGGTTGTATTTTCTACTTAAGCACGTATGAAATTCTAAAATTGTCGAGTGCTCGAAAAGAGCTACGATGTGTTTTCCCATAACACGAAAGTTTATGCTCACGTAATACGTGATGAGCAAACAACATTCCTCTAAGCAAATAGAAACGCCATATAGAAACTTGAAACTTTTTGGCTAATTATGATAATTTATACATCCACAATGGTTTCTCGTGTTTAGGAGGAAGTAAGGATGTATTTCACAATGGAAGTCATTAAAGTCTGTCTTACCCATCATTATATTTTTGTTTCCTTAAGAAATGAATTTATTTGTGTTCAAATGCTAGACGTGCTTTTCAGTTGGAGTGAATACTCCCAAAGACAAAAGAAGACCCAAAGGGAAGTCATGTCCCTTAAACTTGAAATTGACGTTGCTCAATGTAAGATTAAAGATGAGTTTGAAAACGTTCTCTAGTAAAATCTGACTTTTTGAATGCACAAAGAAGCAATACAAAACTTCAAAAGCTTGAGGTTATTGTGATACCAGTAAAGACTTGATATATTTTTCTTCAACAACTTCTCAAAGTGCCATCCTTTAGTGGTTGCCATTTTCATGTCAAAAAACATAAGATGCTCTTCTCACAGAAAGATGATGGCATTATTAAAAGTCTTCTGACTTACTTTATAAAATAGCTGTATTCATTTTGGTCGCGTTTTAAAAAGGTAATATACACGAATGAAGGCTTTTACTAGATATTCAGCTCGATTTAGGGGAGCTGTCGGCAGCGAAGCGAAACGCTTATTGTCATTGCATTCGACGTCCTATTCTGTAACAAAAATCCTACTCTGAATTAAACGAGACACAAGATTGGTTTAAAAATTTAAGGTGAAGCTCATCTCTCTAAGTCCTATGCATATATCTTTCCCCGCTTCAATATACCATCATAAAATGTGTGGGAGTAGGTCGTTTAAGTGGATGCACATTTTTACGCAAGAAAATGACGACGGATGTACACTCATAAAGAGACATCATCATCGTTCCCCACCGTATACGGCACATAAAAAAGGGTAGCTTCCCTACTTTTTCCCCAAAATATATAATGCTATCTTACAACTGAAATGTTTTACATGCAACGTTATTGTCTACTTACCACAATCAACCACCATTGCACCGCTGCCGCCAGCCAGAATCATCATTATTTTTTTGGTTTAAATGTGTGATGGATTTTTAGTGCACATGTACGGTAGGTAAGTGTGCAAGGTGGATACAATAGCTCCCTCCCGTAGCTATAGGTAGCCCTCAAAAGGAAGTAATTGTTTGAATCGCAAGGTAAAGCACATTTGTAAAAATGACGCAGGCAAATGTACATTATACAGCGAATTTATACATTGTGTAAATGTCCACAAAAAAGAGCTCAAGTAGTTGTCACTAGAATCAAGGATGCTATCTTTATCCTACTCCGCTAAAATAAATCCTGAAAGTAGCAAATGTAATAGTTATACGCAGCTTCAACACTTGCAAAAATATTTTATTGTCAAAGTGGAAGTTGACGCATTGCCTACTATCTCCGTCAGTGACAGCAGTGACAGTGGGGAGGAATTAGTTATAATTTTTTATCACTTCGATTCCCTATATTCCATACAATTTCTAACGTCCAGGAGTAACGTGACAGCAAAAAAAGTGTGTGCTTTCATGTGTGAAATATTTCCGTATTGGTGCATGATGATGATGGTGTCCAAATGAAAGCATGAAAGCTACCACTTGGTCTCCTGGATCCAGGTTTTTTGCTCCAATTAAGTAAGTAACTGTGAAACATGTTTTAAGAAATCGTCTTGTGAAAATAATTTATTGGTTTGGAAGCGGAAACGTTATGATAAATGACGCACAGACGCTTGCTCGGAAAATCAAACGACGGAAACGAAACTTGTCATATTGAACAACGTCATCCTTCTGACATTTTCAAGGAAATTACTTGTCCTGAAATGATGCTTCCAATGTTCATGTTGTGTGTGACATGGCAGTTTTCTTGAAATCGGTTTACGGTAAGCTCAGGTTGTGGTATAATTGGACAAAATACAAAATACAATAAAGCTTGAAAAAAACGGCCACGCAAGATTAAAGCAGAGAAAAACATAACATATTATATAGATTAAAGAAAGGTCTATTTCACTCAATGATTCCTAAAAATTGACGGGAACGTCATTATATGCTCATCAACTTAAAACGCCTACTATAAGTATAAGTAGACATGCAGTTGTTCGTTGAGAGCGTGTTCATTCTAATAAAAGTTCAAAGTCTAGCTGATTACATATTATAAGAACGAATTACAGTTAAGCATGAATTTCGGTTCAGCTGTCTCGAAATAAAAGCATTCCAACGGCGACGGTTTTGCTCAACCACGATTTAGAATGCGCCAACATGATCATTGTTAATGTGTCAATGTCAAGTACTTATGCTGGAAGAAGACAGTTCAAGGAGAAAGGGAGTCCAGAATCTTTTGTAGTAAGGTATTTATAAAGTACCAATATATTATCCCACAGTGAAACGTCATTGCCATGGGTGGAAGTGATCGGAAACAAGTGGAAATGGTATCACAAAGCCAAACTGGAAGACAAGCTACAAGACATGCTGCTCAAAGGAGAAACTCTGTTCTAGCCATCAGTATCATACAACTATCATTTACTTTCTTTGGAATTCCTTGGTTAGTTATTTTTTTGTATCATAATACAAAGTATTGTAGTAGGTTTCGTATCTCAAATGCTTCAAATACGGGTATTATTTCAAGGGTATTTGGTTTGTAGCGTGCTTTGATGTAAAAATGTATGGGTGTATATATTTATTTTAAAATCTAGTCTTTGTGAGGGATGAGCATTCTTTTACGTTTAAGTAGAGAACGAAGCATTTTCTAAAAACATATTCAAGCATATTCTATTTTCTAAAAACAAGGAACGACATAGTATCATATTGAATCATCATTGTACATGGTTTGGTAGTTATCTCTCAAAAATAAAAAAATATGCATGAACACAATTTTTTCGCTCTGTTAATAAGGTTCTCATCTGAAAATATTAACTAACGTGAACCGTCTTTTCGTATAAAAATAAAGAAATGGGATTAACTGTGTCCTAGTCTGAATCTATTGCGTTCTTTGATTTTCGAAAAGATCTTTTTTTCTTGAGGTCATGTCAAAATGTCAACCCAGTGTAAGTGTAACAATTGAAAGTTTCTAATAATGATGGATGACAGCAACAGGCAATAAAAAGTTCCGCTTTTGTACTATTTCTATTCAAGCATTTGAACTTTATTCAATTCGCTGCATAGTTGGAATCTGAATTCGCTCTAAAGGGAATTAGCAAGAACTTTTTTCATTCAATGGTATGTTAGGGCTGTCGCTATATACATGTCATATTCACTATAAGGCGTACATACTATACGAGAAACTCATTAAGAGAACAATGTAATGTGTATTTTCATACGGATATTCAATTATTGTGCAAAAAGGGTTGAGCAAATACATGGTTCCCCACACATTTCACATTTCATAGATCATTCCCATGTAATTTCCATGTAATTCTATTTCCTGTAATTCCAGAGCAAAGAGCAACTCATTTCATTGTCGTCAAACTACTGCATTCTTTTCATGCTGAATCTGTGCAAAGTGGCTTGTACTACTGCTTTTTCAAATATTGACTTTAATTAGTACGTATTAGCATAGTATTTAATTTACATTCACTGGGGCTCGTTTTGCTACTCATATTTTAGAGGTCTAGGCTTTATTCGCATTGTAATGGATTTTTGTACCGTGAAATTCTTCTCTTATTATGCATTAGGATTTTGAAAGAGGTTCCTTCAATCGTTGTTGGTTTGCCTGTATCAACCTTATACTCCTCGGATGGTGAAACCAGTCGTCTGGAACAGTCAGCGTATGACTTGATGCAGCGAGCAACCAGCGGTAACTCGGGCTCGTACAGAGATGTTATTTCTACTAAAGCGAGTGACATATTCCCACGAAGTAATCTGACCTTTTTCAACATGTTTACGTTTTACTTTGTGTCATGCTAAGACTTGTTTATATGATGTATCTGCAGTACTATATATTGACACGTATACATATTTATAATACGCTTGACGTAATTTGCTCTTTTTAAACTTGCGCAAATACTTGCTAAAATGGTTATCGTAGCAAGGATAGGGGTCTGATGATACTGATCGTAGTGAAGGAGATGCACGCAATGAAGAGAAAATCCCCTACAACGATAAGACAATACATATTCGGTTCTTAGAACCAGCAACATATCGCTCCCTCTTAATTATCCCAAGCATGTTAGCCCTCCTACGCAGTTCTTATCGCATAGTCTAGAGACTCTTGTTTAATTAAAAACTTACCCGGAAAATGAAACGAGTTGAACTGAGCTCAGGCTAAAATCGTTTTCTCCCACCAGGTATTTATCCAGGTAAACTTTTCTCATCCCCACTGGATTATTATTATGAAACTGTAAAGGCGGTTTATTTAATGAAGTAATTTTATCCTTGTCATGTTCTATTATACGACCCTCTGGTCAACCTACGATTTTTTCAGTAGAGTACAAGTTCCACTTGCTTGTGTTTGCAGTAAAAAAATCCATAGAAAAACTTTCACCTAAGGTCCAGAGAGAGAAAGCAAACACGAGAAAATACACGAGCTAGGCAGTTGTTGTTTGACTTCTTCACTGGAGAAAAAGTAAGGAATGCATAGCGGAGAATACATGGGACACCAAACATTCTCTTGTGCATTTTTAGTACTCACTTGCAATAGGAATGATTCAGTGGGGCAACTCTCGTTGAATACTAAAACAAGTGACAAAGAAGCGTCATTGTTGTTATGCAGTGCGGTTGCACCTAATGTATACACGAATATATAGGAACAGCGTAAAAAAAGTTGAGTCACGTAAGTAGGAAAACACGACAAGAGAGTCTCCCTCAATACCGCCAAGCAACAATGTCTGACACTAATGGCACATAAAAAATGTTCATCATTATTTTATGTCACAGTTCTTCTTAATTTGACGTAAACTGTTCAATTTATGATAACGATAACTTTGCAGAACTGTTAGAAGAATTGTGGAAATTCTATGAATTGAACGAGTCCACTGTTGCTTCTTTATATAGGGATTGAGCGGGACTAGATTTGGATGAGAAATGTGAAAAAAGTTCACCTCCACACATACCATCAAATAAGTAAAAGGTGAAGGCTTGAGTGTGGAACTCTACAACATTTTACTGTTGACTTTTTGACTTTCATATGGAATTGGATTTTGGTGCAAGCTTACAAAAAGATGCATTTGTGAGAGTCGAGCCGAGCACTATTTATTAGTGTACTTTTACTGAAGAAGCGTTTTATATTGTAAAAGGATTTTATAGTCTAAGGGAATGTATTTATATTGTGTTGTTGCCCTTGTTGCTGACTTTAAGATGTTGTTCGCAGGACTAGTGGGCTGTACCAATAGTGTCACATTACATTTTTATTTCATGCTTACAAAGTATATATATTATGGTGTTATGTAGAACACTGTTTTTATCCTCGTTCAGGGGCTCGGAATGTTAGGATTTTTCATGTTCTTCTATGAACGTTCGTACGGCTCATAGAATATTGTCATAAGGGGCGTACAGAGTAATTCTGAAGTTATGGTAGCATATTATTAGATGGCCATGAATGAAAGTCAACATTATAATGCCCTGTCCATTTTTTGTGTGCATGCTTTATTTTACACAATATTCGTATTGCAGAAGCTAGCCGACGAAAGAAATCATGGTAATGAGGGAAGAGGGCGCACAAACTTATGTGTATGGTTATGTCATCTCAACATAGGAAACTTTAGTGGACTAATGGAAAAGTTAGTTAACTTGTTCCAACTGTTTTACGAGAGTGACAGTTAATTTACAAGAAATGTTGTGGTCGTCAGTGCCATTTTGCAAGGGTGTTAATGAACATAAAGCTAGGGGGTGGAAAGACATTGTGTGATACTATCGGACGGAATCAGAAAAGTTTTGACATTTCACGAAATACCTAAAAGTATAGAGATAGATACATGGTAAGATTGCTCAAAACTTGACGCACACCGAATGGATTTTCTTTTCGTCGAGGTGCTACGCGTAGTTATGTGGTTTGAGTTATCCTAAAAGAAACTTTGTGGATGAAATTAATTTGTAGGAAAGAAATTCTCAGCCTACTTTCTAATTGCGTGCTAAACCAACATCAGAATCAGAATAAATCCTACTTATCCAATCTCACTTTTTTCATTAAGAATGAAATGCTTTTTTTTGCCTTTTATTGCGCTTCTTTCCGCAGAACAAAAAAAATTGCGAAATGTTGCTCATGAAAAAGAAATAAATTATTCTCTTGTTGTATTCTTATCTCCCTTGTATAATGCATTAGCACTGCTCATTTTTTTATATTATCTATATATGCTTGTATTTCTCAACATTATTATTTCTCTTTTACAAGGAAACATGTGGGAATTGATTTCATCCTCATCGGACGTGATTCCACTGAGAAGTAAGTATAACAATGGATCGTCGCATTTTTCACAATGGGGCACTCCGGCTGCACACAATCCTCAATTGAGTGTGGAGACACGACTTCAAAAGCTAGAGCACCACTTCAATTCTTTGAGGGTTTACGATGACGACTGTCGACAGAGGCTGTTGTGCGAGATTGCAGAGTCTCCAGCAAAATTTGCACCACTCACTAGTGCATTTTTGGATGAAACAAGGTTTATTTTTTTTGATTTATTTCTATTTTCCCATCCATATGCGTACACCGTTGAAAAAAGAGTGTTACAATATACGAGTTTTATTGACGGTGATTTTCACTTACCGTTATGCACATCAGGGATATTTGTAAATCCGGTGAGATCAAACGATCCAACAGCGTGGTCTAAATTTGAACCCTATTTGAGCTAGAGATTAGTTTACACGCAAAGTACGAATAAAGGCAAAATTTATTTTGGATCAAGTACTATATGAGCTGCAATAACCAACAGATGTGACAAAAAATTGTGCCTTTTAATATTCAAGATTATATTTGAGAAGTCTCACCATTCGGTATTACCCCATATTAAGGGATTGTTGCATATGGCTAAACACCAAAAACAAAACTTTTACGGCATTAGCCACCATTATGACCATTTTTATTGTAACATTCAGTCCTGATAACGAAACCAAGCACAAAACGTTATCTTTACAACCGGAAACCTTATCGTTTATCATCAAGAGAAGAATAAGAAAAGGGGAAGGAAAAGTAGAAGTAGCTAGACACATATAATTCTTTTCTCAAACAATACACTGCAGTATTTTTTTTCTTACTCTTTCAGTTTCAACGGGGATGAAAAATCCCTTGCATCCAAACTATTAGAAACGAACGATGGAACCAGACTGCTGAGCTACATTGAAGCAACCCAAAGAGGAGTTTCCAGGTTGGTTAAATGCTTTTAGTAAAATAAGATTCACATAGACATTCACCATTATTTATACTTTTGTGGAAGCCATTATTACCCGTTTGATATCGATATCATTGAAATTTTATACTCTTCGGTTAATGCTCCATACTCTCATTTCCACAACACGTGCGCCATAATTTATTGCGGAGTTGAGAAAAAGTAAATTGGATTTTCGTCTGTTGTGATCGTATTGTTTACGCTGTTGAATCATGTACTGACGAGGGAACACGTTTTGGTGAAGTTTAAACCAGGCCAAACGAAATATTGGTTCTAGTGTACTTTATGGCGTAGAT